>OY992882.1:70078234-70143234 GCA_963921405.1 Cepaea hortensis
AGAGACAGGGTAGAAGATAATTTTAGTAGAGAAAAGAACTGGTTAGAGACAGGGAGAGGGTGACACCTAGGAGGGTGTGGAAGCAAGAGAGTGGGGAGGGGAGAGGAAATATCTACGGTTAGATGAAACAGTGTTAGGTGTTGAGGCCGTGTGGTGTTAGGCACCCCATAGAGAATATGAGCCGGTTTTCTATATTTCTGCGATGTTGAACACCGGATGAGCAAGACTGGATGGCAGTGACATCGACATCGGAAGCACCTTGATGATTTGCGCTGTTGAAATGGGTGGAGACATGCTTGGGGGATATAGTTTAGTATATCCAGCAGATGTTGGCGGAATCTGTCAGCTAGCTTGAGGCCAATCTAACCAATATACTTAATATCACACCGTTTGCATATGATGGCATAAATTATGTTACGACTGGTGCAGGAAAATTCGTCCTTGATGCGTAAACTGCTTTTAGGGAATAGCACCACTGGGGTGTGTACCACATATGGGCAGGTCTTGCAACGAGGTCTTAGGCAAGCCTTAGTACCTAATTGTGATGGTATAGGTGGAGATCTCTGTACTCTATTGTGGACGAGTACATCTTTGAGGTTACGGTCACGTCTGTATGCCACTAGTGGTTTCTGTGAAAATATCGCGCTAGTAGTAGGATCAGCTTGATGGATAGACAGTGTCGAAAGAGGATAGTTTTGACTGAAATATTGTGCGGATATTAGGTGAGAGAGAGAGAGAGAGAGAGAGAGAGAGAGAGAGAGAGAGAGAGAGAGAGAGAGAGAGAGAGAGAGAGAGAGAGAGAGAGAGGGGGAGAGAGAGAGAGAGAGTACCGGTCGATGGTTTTTTTCGGTTTAGGTGCAGAGGTTCTCTCTCTGCGCAGCTAATAGGCAGGGCCCGGCGGAAGGCTGACGATAGGACGTGATCAGGATAGCCACGGAGCCTGAAGAAGTCCATAGGAAACAGTATGAGTGAAGCCTCGTATTTGTAGACCGACCTACTCCGCAAACCCTATGTGGCATATCACAGGAACGATACCAATCCCCCACTCTCTCTCTCTCTCTCTCTCTTCACCCGTCTCTCTCTCTCTCTCTCTCTCTCTCTCTCTCTCTCTCTCTCTCTCTCTCTCTCTCGTTAAACATCTTACTTCTCTGTGCCTACCTATACCATGCGTATTACCAGTGGTCGGATCTTATACAACCGCAATAACACAAGCATTGGGTGATTTGATTAACAAACAACCTTACTAACCCTATTTCATAGGGAACAGTATGAGTGAAGCCTCGTATTTTTAGACCGACTTACTCCGCATACTCCATGTAGCATATCGCAGGATCTATACCTCTCTCTCATATCGCATTAACTATACCCACCTCACTCTCTCTCTCTCTCTCTCTCTCTCTCTCTCTCTCTCTCTCTCTCTCTGTCTCTGTCTCTGTCTGTCTCTCTCTCTCTGTCTCTCTCTCTCTCTCTCTCTCTCTCTCTCTCTCTCTCTCTCTCATGTGTGCCTTGCACAGGTCCATGTAAACTATTGTATGAATGTCTGTTGAGCAGCGTGGGTGTATGTGTGTGTGCTCGCGCATATCAGTTCAGCCTGACTTTGGGACTCGCCTCACAGCAGCATAAAGGAGTGCAGAATGTGAGTTTGGTTAGTATCACCATCATACTTGGGTGCAAACTCCATTGCTCTTCAATATTCGTCCAAATTGGTTCCTACCCATTCACTGGCACCCACTCATGCTTTGTGGATGCATCCACTAGTATTGCTCAGATACCATTCTCCTACCTTCCTGCCTCCGCCCCCTCCCCTCCCTCGTCTTTCAATGTACCACTTTTGCTCCAGTACCTTGGATGCTCACTGAACCGTCACACCCACCGTCCCGTCATCATCCTACACCCCACTCCCTCGGCTGGGTATACAATGCAGACATCGGTGATATTCGCGGTTATATATTATTCACTCGAAATTCTGGGGTAAGTATGAACATTTTTTCATATTTTCATTTTAACTTCATTGCTTTCATTTTTCATCTTTTCTTTCTTCTCGTCCTGTCGTCACGTGTTGATGTAGTAACAGGAGATCTCCTTGGCAATATGTTATGTTTTGTGAATGTGTTTGTTTGCTGATGAAGACTAATCGCCGCAACGTCATGTATGTGTTGTAATTCTGTTATGTAAAGCTGCACTACTTTGTGTCATTTTATATTGTTTACATGTTCACAGCTTTACCGCAGTTCCACCAAATTTTATTCATATTTTTATTGTTTAGTCAAGGATAGCTTGGCATACGACACCACAACCTCAAGTCCGAGAATAGAGGTGGAGGCGGTTATTGCAGCTTTCAGCTGGTTGGAGAACAAACTGTGCACGCAAATTGTGGTTGTAGCTGATTTACATAGCATGCTGACAAAGCTGGAGAATGGCATGCTTCGTGCTGAATGGCATGCATCGATTCAGAGGACGCGGATTGTGTGCATTCCCTGGATCTTTTCTATCTTCTACTATCATGGTCTAGAGCAGTGGTTCCCAACCAGTGGTGATTTCACTCACAGGGTCACAGGGGGGGGGGGGGGGGGGGGATTTTATGGGGTATTTTTGTGGGGGGGGGGGGGCGTTAATACAAGAACCGATTACTTGATATTGTTTCCACTCCATACTTTACGGTTCTGTACTTCTCGCCTTCTGAAATTCGCTTTATAACGTAAGTAGACCCACGCTCACGTTTTTATGTTGACGTATAGACCTGTTGCTAATTTTAACGTCTCTGTCCTTGTCTTGCGATGATCAGTCTTTAGGAGAATCATAATGTACTAAGCACTTTTAAAGAGGTAGTTTGCCGTTGCTTTCCTCTATGGCAGTAACCGAAGATATAAATGGAATCAGCATTTGAGGACGAAACATCAATAACATTAGATATGCAGATGATACAGTACTGATTGCAGACAATGCACAAGATCTACAACAATTAGTAGACGCAGTTGTTGTACACAGTGAGCAGCTGGGGTTGGACTTAAATTGCAAGAAAACACAGTTTATGGTCGTCACTAGGAAGAACGAAGTACCACAGTGTAATATACAAGTAAATTGGAATATTATTCAACAAGTGAATCGGTACAATTATCTCGGAACAGTCATAACATCTGATGGGAGATGCCTTGAAGAGATTAGAACAAGAATCGCTATGGCGAAAGTAGCCTTTAGCAAGATGAAAAACATTCTGACCAATAAAAATATGTCAATTGAAACGAGAAAAAGAGTGTTGAGGGGATACATAGAGCCTATTCTTTTGTATGGATGTGAAACTTCGACAATGTGCAGTCAAGCTGAAAAACATCTGATGGCTGCAGAAATGTGGTTTCTGAGGAAAATGCAAAGAATACAATGGACAGGCAGAAAAATCAATGACCAAGTACTACAGGAGACAAATGAAAATCGTAAATTAATTAGAGAAATTAGACGTAGAAAGTCAAAAGTTTTTGGACATGCTATGAGAAGAAATGGATTGGGGAACTTAGTGACAACTGGCAAGATCGAAGGGAACAGACCAAGAGGAAGACCGAGAGGATGGCTTGGCCACATGGTATGGACAAGACAGGAACACTGAGCTGATCCACGACGCTGGTGATCGAGTGAAATGGCGAGTCATGACCGCCCACGCTTTCCGGCATGGCACATGATTGATTGATTGATTGATAGACCTGTTCTAGTAAGTATTATTAAATTTAGCCTCCATTTGTACGTATACCGTGTAGGGGCGGAGGAAATTTATAGGGTGCAAAATACGAAAGGAGGGAATGACATTCTGAACATATGATGAAGGGGTGCATGGGCCAAAAAAGGTTGAGAACCACTGGTCTAGTTAGTTAGTTAGTTAGTCGACAGATCATCCTCATTGCACATCGAACCATTCAGTCCATAAGTGCTCGGATCCCCTCCTCAGCAAATCCCGCAACGTGTAGCGGCTAACGACGCCAGTTCTGTGTTGGTTTATAAATCTTCTTTGGCTTCCTGCGTAGTGTTCTTGTTTGGCCAACCCTCTTTTAATTTGCTGCTCTCGCAGTCTGGCCATTGTTGTAGATTCACAGTCATCACTTGGTTCTCGCAAAAGTCTTACTTCTCGTAGAGCATTCAGAATGTCGGCCTGGTCCATGGCGCGTCCGCCCTCCACAGTAGCCTCACCTGCGAGCTTGTCAGCCCGCTCATTTCCTTGTACTCCTGCATGCCCTGGCACGAAGATGAAACTAATCTTTGCCAGTCGAGACCGCTCCAAAGGCAGCAACCATTCTCTTCGGATCGACCCCTCCTCTATCCTCTTGATCATGTTCATTGAGTCGCTAAGGAAACAAGCCCTAGTGAATGTCTGTGTCTCGAGCCATGTTATTGCTTTACTTACTGCCATGACTTCCATGGTCAGGCTACTTGTGGTTTCAGTGAAAGCACCAGAGTCCTCCTTCACAATTCTCCCTCCGGCCCGAGCTGTAAAGGCCCATGAGCTTCTCATATGTCGGACGACCAACCCATCTGTGTAGATGACCGCGTCACCGTATAGCGAATTCTCGAAAATCAACGCTTGTACTTCAGCCTCAACAGCAGCCGGATTTTCATGTCTGCATTTTCTATCTAGTTGGATGCAAACTGAAAAGGATGTGCAGAAGTCTGTTGGCACTTGCACCCACTCCTCGCCAGGTTCTAAGTCCTCAAGTGAACACACCTGTTGAAGAATGTCTTCGGCTTGACCCATCCACGACCGTCCTCTTTTTAACCTGCTGCCCTTCACCTTCCTAATTTCACTATGCAGTGGATGTTGTGTGTTTGCGTTAATTCTGAGGTAGGCGCGTGCCCTGCAACCTTGTATTCTCTCTTCAATGGTTGGAAAACCAAGAAGGTATCGCATCGCCCTGCTAAACCACTGGTCTAGAGATAATTCAGTAGCAGGGGGTGGATTAGAGGATATGGTCGACCGTTGTCTCTCAGATATAAAAAAGCAAGACCGACATATAATCAGAGTGCAATGGGTACCATTAGTATTGGAACTTTTCGCTGGCTGTTGAAGATGAGGTCTGCACGCCTATGGGAATGCCTCGAGTGCAGTGATGTCGGTTCTTGACTCAACTTAATTCATTTCCGAGGGCCACTTTATAGTCTCGACAATAGTTCATTATTTATTCGAAGTTAATAGTGCACGATGCAGGCGAAAGGGAACGTACTCTACATATTTCTCTTTCGGTCAGAATTTGTTCGTGCATAATAGTAATACTAATAGTCATTAACATTACTGTTTGTTAAACATTCTCTCTGCGACATTAAATGAAATCATGAAGACAGGTATTTAATTGTTTAAATATGACATTAAGTTCATGACAATGGGGCAGACCGGGTCAAGTGTGTCCAAGTTCATAACACAACCAGTTTCATGGTTTCGTGGGACTAGACGAGTCGATGGAACTGGTGAACATGATGAAGTGATTCCGAAAGGAGCAGCTTTATTTGTTTTCAAGAGAAGAGGGTTTGTACCGTTCGTAAGCCTCTGTAGTAATTCATCTATTTTAAATTATTAATTCAGCATTGTGTAGTTTACTATCGCCTTTACAGATCCCTCGTTGTTAGTAAAAGACGGGAAAGGCAAAGGTGAACTGAAAGAAAGCCAGGCGAACATATTTTATTTAAAAACAAAATTTAAAGGGAGAGTTTATACGGACTTGAGTCCGAATAGACAGAGTAGTTTATACGGACTTGAGTCCGTATAGACAGAGTAGTTTATACGGAACGGAGTCCGTATAGACAGAGTAGTTTATACGGAGCTGGGTATAGCTGAAGTATGAAGCTGTTTAAATATCAAGAATAATTTTCCAGATTGGTATCCCCAATGTGTCCCCATGCAAGTTAAAGAATTGTTAACTTGCGTTTCTGTACACTTAGGCCTACTGTTTACTACAGGCTTCCATCTTTGTTGACATTACCGACCTACTATTTCCTGCTATTGATGTCCTCATAATTCCGGTCCAAGCTGACAGTAATATGCGTCGCCTCAGAAAGACATGATTAGGCAATTCAAACACCAGGCTTCCGACTTACTGGCCTGATGAATTAACAAATAAACAAGGAAATGCTACACACATAAAGTGCAGGAAAACCTGGTATATGAGAAGCAGGTTGAAAAGAGAGAGGGGGGAGATAGATAACGAAGATAGTGTGAGATACAGAGATACGAGAAAGATGTGTTGAAAGACATAACAAAGTGATAAAGACAAGTGAGAGAAAGAGGGAGGGATATATATATATATATATATATATATATATATATATATATATATATATATATATATATATATATATACATATATATATATATATATATATATATATATATATATATATATATAGAGAGAGAGAGAGAGAGAGAGAGAGAGAGAGAGAGAGAGAGAGAGAGAGAGAGAGAGAGAGAGAACTCGTGTTCGGTTGGCTAAGCGCCTTTCCCAAGACAACAAAAGTACAGGACACATAAGAACAGAGAGACAAGTGTGCATGTTCTTGTGCAGCAAGATAAAGACACATGTAACCAACACAAAACACAAAAACCCTAGGAAACACTGTTTGCTGCCAAAAGCGAGATCATCAGACCAGCACTGGTTGATACCAACTTATTTGTTCTTCATTTACCAGGTATCTGTTATGTGGTTACTTCAATTAGCGAGTAGGACAGAGTGGGACAGGTCGGGAGAGAACATACCGGGCACTGCTCTTGCTGAGGCCTCGCTTGATACGGATGTTGTCTGTCTAAATGATGGGACACCAACTAGGCAGGCAATGAGACTGGGGGACCCTGACACCTCCATCGACCTGGCGCTTGTATTACAAGAGGCGGCATCCACAAAATTGAGTGTCCTTGGGGATTGTAGAAGCGACCACCTGCCCCGCTCTGTACTGGTACCTAAGCCCAGTACAGTCAGGGCTATAGACCAAGCCATGTGAGAAAACCCGGGTCAAGGAGGTCTTTCTGGTGACTGCCGAGTCCATCAACGATGAATGGTGGTATTTACTATTTGTGGATGCATTTGTAAAGAAAAGAACAAATGCATCCATACTTCAAGAGTTGAATATTGAAGAAAATTGAAATATTTTGGTCACTTGAAACGTCACGAAAGTCTGGAGAGAACAATAATGGAGGGGTATATGCCTGGGAAGAGAGGAAGAGGAAGGCCAAAGAGAAGATGGGTGCAGGATGTGGCGGATGATCTCCAGATGGGTGTATCGGACGCGGGGCATCATGCTTGTGATCGAGAGGTTTTCCGGAGGGTTGTTATGGGAGCGAGGTTCTGTAAAGGACATGCTACTGAATGAATGAATGGATGAATTTTGTGTTGACATTCTGACGGCGGCATTAGTGCACAGTGTACCTGTGCGGGCTGATTGCCGAGACTCCTGTCTGTTCCACTTTTCACATTGGACAGTGGGGGGCATTTTGTGTGATATTCGCTGACACCGGAACGGAGCAAAAATGGGGATGACGCGTTTGGAAATGGGGATGACGCGATGAAGTTGGAACCTAACTAACTACGATAACTAACTAACAGTCAGGGCTATAGGAGCCCGCGAAGCATTCAGTTATGATTACTCTTCGCTCTTGAGGCGCCGTCGATCACAGAGATGGTCTAAACCGGAAAGAAGACCAATCACCATGGTGGACACAACAAGGAGTATCACCTTCGGAGTATCACAAAGAATGTCTTTTATCGATCACTAGCTGACCCGGCCCGGCTTCGCCCAGGCCCTGGCGCGGATCTATATATCTGTATGTCTGTCTCTGTCTGATCCGGCCCGGCTTCGCCCAGTACCTGATGGGGAGCATCTCATTTAATGTTAGTTAGTTAGTCGACAGATCATCCTCATTGCACATCGAACCATTCAGTCCATAAGTGCTCGGATCCCCTCCTCATCAAATCCCTAAAGAAACATGACCTAGTGAATGTCTGTGTCTCGCGCCATGCTATTGCTTTACTTACTGCCATGACTTCCATGGTGAGGCTACTTGTGGTGTCAGTGAAAGCACCAGAGTCCTTCACAATTATCCCTCCGGCCCGAGCCTGCGAAGCATTCAGTTATGATTGCTCTTTGCTCTTGGGGTGCCGTCGATCACAGAGACGGTCTAATCCAGCAGGAAAACCACACATTTCCTAGTGCCAAGACAGCACTTCCTGTTTGTTATATTCTGATTGTAATATCGCCACCCAACTCCCCACCTGTCTATGTTGCTTCCTAAATGGGTGTATGATTCCATGCTTGATTAAGTTGCATTATTTTGTTTCCAAACAAATTTTTATCCATAATTGTTGTGACTTAACAATTTTAATTCAATTATAATAACCCATGCTGCTCTGTGAAGAGTCCATGTTCCATGTCTAGCGTTAGCTGTTGGTTTCAGTCTACAGCAACAATAAAGATGACAAAGCATGTCTGCCCCACCCCTGTTATTTAAAACAAATGTTCTCCCTCACGGAGAACTCATTTCATTCCTTTATATGTGATGCCTTTATAAATTAACGATCGATGGATTCCCGTAATGACATCTATTTCCAAAGCGATTTTCTATCAATGTCATTAAAAAAAAAATTGTCTCGCTGGTGAGGAATCGAACCTCAGTCTCCTGCGTGACAGGCGGAAATGCTTACCACTAAGCTACTGAAAACACAATGAAAACTTTACAAAAATGTGTAATATAGTCAAACACATGTCCCGATGACGCAGTTCACGTGACCAGCCGGGGTTTCCGGAAAAAACGGACCGGAAAAAACGAAGTGGAGTCCGAATAGACAGAGTAGTTTATACGGACTTGAGTCCGTATAGACACTTTCAAATTTAAATCAAAGTGACTATTCACAAAATATTGTCATATTGTGGCTTGTCTACTTCCGTTTGACTACATTGTTAATGTTTGTGGAATTATCATTGTGTTCTTGGTAGTGTAGTGGTTAGTATCTCACATTGAATATTCGAAGTGACTAGCAATAGAATTGCGAATAGAGAAAAATTATATTCGCAGTAGGAGTAGGCCACGTGATTATTCCTATGCGTGTGGCTATATTATAATTTATCGTTGATCTATTAACGTGTCCTCAGTAACATAGTGGTTAGTGTCTCTGCCTGTCACGTGGGAGTTCGAGGTTCAATTCCCCGCCATGGAAGCAATATTTTTTATTTTTTTTTATTTTCAGCAATTCACAATAGAAATGCGAATAGAGTCTCCCTTGAATATTACTCTGTTGTATGTGACCAATGTACGGGGGAGACTGGGGTTCGACTCCACGCTGGCAATTTTATTATATGTTTTATTAATTATTTAAAAATGTAAACTTGAAATTCTACAAAACCCGTTGGAGGAACGCGTTGATCAAACTTGGTTGAACTTCAAGAATACAATTCAAACTACTGCAGAAGAATGTCTCGGTGTGTTAACCACGCATAGAAAGAACAGATGGTTCAATCAAAAATGTGAAGAAGCAGTCATTAGGAAAAAGAATGTAAGACAGTTGTTGTTAAATGACATCAACAACATCCAAAATGAAGAGTAATATAGAATTGAATGTAAAGAGGCTACAAAAATAGTTCAGCAGCAGAAGCGAGAATATATAAGCAATATAATCAAAGATATGGAAACTATTCACCAGAAAAACGAATCCAGAAAGTTTTTTAAAGAACTGAAATCAATGAAACGAGGGCACCAACACAACACATATGGTTTAAAAGACAAAAATGGGAATATGATAAATACCAATGAGGAAATGTGTAACATAAGGAAAGAATACTTTGTTGAATTACTAAATTGTGAAGCTCCAAGTAACACTTTCCCACAGGAAGTGGTTCTAACGTGTGAACCACAAATTGAAGAACCTGCTTTTGAAAAAATCCTATATGTAATAGTACGACGTAAAAACAATAAGGTAACTTGTGCTGATGGAATTGCTGCTGAATTTATAAAGGCAGGCGGCCATGCATTAAATCTAAAGCTATGCGAACTAATAGTAAAAATCTGGAGGTCAGAAGAATTACCCCATGACTGGAAAGAGTCATTATTGATACCTGTCTTTAAGAAAGGAGACAAGTTCCAATGTGAAAATTATAGAGGAATATCACTCCTGTCCATAAGCTATAAGATACTATCCGCAGTATTACTAAATAGACTAAAACCATATTCAGAAGACATATTAGGTTACTACCAGGCGGGTTTCAGACAAAACAGATCAACAATAGATCAGATATTTATCTTACGACAAATAGCCGAGAAAAGTTGGGAATATAAAAGAGATCTCCATAACATTTTTGTGGATTTTAAAAAGGCTTATGATAGTGTCCATAGGAATAGTCTATGGAATGCTATGCAGGAATTTGGAATACCAAGGAAGTTAATCAACATGACCAGACTATGCATGGAAGATACTTATAATATAGTAACATATAAAGGCAGGAAATCAGACCATTTCCAAATAACATCTGGCTTGAAACAGAGTGATGCACTATTACCCCTCCTTTTCAATCTGGCTCTAGAGAAAGTTGTAAGGAAGGTAAAGGAGGAATGTGCTGTTGGAGGAGACTACTTGGTTATGCAGATGATATAGATATTATAGGGGAAAATGAACAAAAGACATCAGAAATATTGACTCACTTAAAGGAAAAAGCTCAACAAATGGGGCTGGTTATCAACCAAGATAAGACAGAATATATGGTAATTTCAAGAGAAGGAACAGCTAAAAACTCTTCTCTTCTTCTTCTTCAGCGTTCCGAGCCATTGAGGTTCTTTGCTGCAAATACAATCCGTCTCCATTCGTCTCTCTGGTGGACCTTCTCTTGCCAGTCGTTGATTCCAAGTGCTTGTAGGTCTGTACATGTATTATCTCTCCACCGCCTTCTTGGTCTACCTCGGGGTCTACGGTCATTTATTTCCTGAGTGTAAGCGAGTTTTGTTTCCCTATTATCTTCCATTCTTTCTATATGCCCCAGCCATTGTAGTCTATTAGCCTTCATGAAACCAGTGATTAGCAGGGACTTAAACAGAGCATAAATGTCTTTGTTACTTCTTCTTTTCCACTCTCCACTTTGTGTATCCCTAATGGGTCCAAAGATGCGTCTTAAAATTTTGTTCTCAAAGGTTTGTAACAAGGCTTCGTCTCCTTTCGTTGTACTCCAGGTTTCAGAGCCATACAGCACAACTGGTCTGATCAGTGTTTTGTATATTGTGATTTTGGTGTTACGAGATAGCGCCTTTGATTTTAGTAGATGTTGTAGTGCATAGTATATCTTATTTCCAGAGTTGATTCTAGTTTGTATTTCTTCCCTTCTAAAAACTCTGGCCACATACAAATAGATAATATGACCATTAAAAGAACGGAAACATACAAATACCTGGGTACACTCTCCAACTGTTCCAACATAATAAGGGAAGAAATACAAGCTAGAATCAACTCTGGAAATAAGATATACTATGCACTACAACATCTGCTAAATCAAATGCGCTATCTCATAACACTAAGATCACAATATACAAAACACTGATCAGACCAGTTGTGCTTTTATGGCTCTGAAACCTGGAGTACAACTAAAGGAGACGAAGCCTTGTTACAAACCTATGAGAAAAAGTTTTAAGACGCATCTTTGGGCCCTTTAGGAATACACAAAGTGGAGAGTGGAAAAGAAGAAGCAACAAAAAGATTTATGATCTGTTTAAGCCCTTGCTTATCACTGATATCATGAAGGCTAATAGACTGCAATGGCTGGGGCATATAGAAAGAATGGAAGATAATAGGGAAACAAAACTCGCTTACACAAAAAATAAATGACCGTAGACCCCGAGGTAGACCAAGAAGACAGTGGAGAGATAATATACATACAGACCTACAAGCCTTGGAATCAGCCACTGGCAAGAGAAGGTCAACCAGAGAGCAAACAAACTTTATTTTCAAAGAGTAACAAATTGGGCACACAGGCCTGTCTTACATTCAGCCCTTCCAATCACTCATCTTTCGTTCATCAGTGCATAGTGCATTCACATAGGAAAAAAAAAACATTGTCAAATGAATGTTGTAAACATAAAAAATGCATATTATCATGTTATGAGACAAAACCCCCATACCCTATCCAACCGCGTGTCCCCCACACACACATCCACCACCCAACCACACACATACCCACAGACACATACATGCCCCCATTCATCCACCCATCCCCCGACCCACACATCCCACACACCCTCTCCCCACCAACACACACACATCTCCCACCCACCACACATCCCTTCACACACATCCACCCACACACAAACCCAGGCACATATTTATGCATCCACCCATCCATCACCCATCCACACATCCCCGAGCTTCACACATCTCCCCACGCACACATCCTCCACCCATCCCATAACCTACCAACACTCACTCACCCACATATCCTCCACCACCCACCCACACACCCCAACCACTCAGCCAAACAAACATCCCCCAACCACATATCCAACACCCACATATTCCCACCAACTCACATATCCCACACCTACCCACACACAAAACCTGCACCCAGCCACTCATCCCCCACTTACACACACCCTCCACCCATACAATCTCCCCCACCCACACACACATATCCCCCACCCACCCCCAATCTACACACACTCACCCTCCCACACATCCTCCACCCACTCACCAAGCACCCCCTGTTCCCCCCCTCCCGATCTCCAATCCACAACCACACATCCCTTAACTACACATCTCACCACCCATACACTCACACACACATTCATCCCCACACCCATACACACATCCCCACCCACCAACACATTCCTCATCCAAAAACACACCTTCCACTCACACACATCCCCCACCCATACATCTCTCACACACATCCACCTACTCATGTACTCATCCGTCAACCACTCACACCCACACATCACCCTCCCACCCATCAACATATGCATCTCTCAGCTACCCTCCCACCCACACACACCCAAACCACCCAGCCAAACAGACATCCCCCTCCTCACATAATCCTTCACCCACCCACATATCCCACACCTCTCCCGCCCCTCACACACCTCTCCTCCCACACAACACCCCACCCATAAACACATTCCCCAACACACACACACATCCTCCCACATGCATTCCCCATACACATCTCTGTCCACACATCTCACACACACACACACACACATCTCCCCACCCACACATCCCCCACCTATAAACATCCTCACCACCCACACATACATCCTCCATCCACTCACATTGATCCCATCCAAACTCACACACTCCCACCCACACAGACATCCCATTCACAGACACACCCAACTCACACACCCATCCCCCAACCAACACACATCTCCCACACACCCATTCACCCACCCAAATACACATTCCCTACCCACACCCCCAACACCCACATACTTCCAAACCATCCTCCCAAATATCCCCACCCACACACACATCCCTCACACACACACACATACATCCTCCACCGACCACACATCCCTTCACCCATCCACACATCACCCATCAACCCACACACACCCCCCACACAAACCCCTTCATACATCCTCCCTTCTAGACACATACATGATGCCTCACATGATCACTGAAACTAATAAGAACAAATTCCCACACTTTACACACAGTTGAGACACTGACGATTGTCGTGAGCATTCTCACAAAAATTGTGGAAAAATAAATAAATAATATATGGATAATAAAAATAAAATAAAATAAATTAATAAATGGAGAAAAAAATTGTACATATACATTGTGCAGCGTAAAAATTAGTGATGCAAATCAACTCTCTCTCTCTTTTCTCTATCTCATACTCTCTCTCTCTCTCTCTCTCTCTCTCTCTCTCTCTCTCTCTCTATCTCTCTCTCTCTATCTCTCTCTCTTTCTTACACAGGCGAACAGAGAGACGAATGGAGTCGGCTTGTATGTGCAGCAAAAAATCTCAATGGCTCGGAATGCTGAAGAAGAAGAATAATTTAATAAATAATATTAAACATTACGAACAAAAATATAGAACTGAGAAACTCGAAGCTTGTGAATAAAGTGTGCTCTGTGGATCTGCGGAAGCTGTCAGAGGGGGGGGGGGGGGGGCACAGCCCCCAGGCAGCGATGGAGTGATAGAGTGTCAGAATCGATGGATCCAATAGATGACTTTGTTTACTGTGAATTTTATTTGCCAAATATCACTGTACGTAAAGTGTTTCCTTGTCGACAAAGATCGTCTTAGTGAGGTTTGAAGAAAAATAACTTGCAAACAAAAGACAGGCAAGACAAATTTTTGTGAATATGGGGCTCCTTTTATTCACACATTTTTGTGAATAGGAGCTCCCAATTTAAATTAGGGAGACTTTATTCATAGTCGAATTGTGAATAAAGCTCAGTTTTGTTCGCAATGGATTTGCGGAAATTAACAAACATGTCACAGCAGCCGCTCACTAGTCACTTTTAGTTTGAGTCAGTAAAAAGGTGGTTAATTTGGGGCGATATTTCATTTGGTAAATAAAATTCACGTTAAACATAGACATCTGTTGAATCCATCGATTCTGGCACTCCATCACATCATTGCAGCCTGGGGGCTGTGCCCTCAGGCAGCTTCCGCAGATCCATAGAGCATACTTTATTCACAAGCTTCGAGTTTCTCAGTTCTATATTTTAGTTCCTAATGTTTAATATTTTTTATTAAAAAGTCGCTTTCACCTACTAATTAACTGCTGATAAACGAAAAGAACAAAAAAAGTGCTGCCTCTCCCTGGCAGGGAACCGAACCTCGAGCTCCTGTGTAACAGGCGGAGACACTTACCACCATGCTAGTGAGGACATGTTACTAGCTCAACGAATATTTGTAATATAATCACACACGTCGCTCGCAGCACGCCAAGGAAACATCACGTGACCAGCTGGGGTTTCCGGGGCCGGGAATAATCACGTGACCAGCTGGGACAGTTCGACTAGGAATAAAACTTAGCTTTATTCATAGTCAACTATGTATAGTCACTTCATTTAAATTATTGATTGATTTATCAAAGTGCAGCAAGTTAGTTCATAAATAAATACACATGATGTATTGTTTGGAGCTCATAGAAATAAAAGAAAGAAGTAGAGACTAGAGGACACTAGACAACATCAGGATTCGATCCTGCCACCTCCAAATGACGACAATGCCACACTGCATCATCAGATGTCAAGGTTTACATTTACAGTCTAGTTATTGAACAAGATTTACCTGTTTGATTTCTGCACCTGTCAACTATGTATGAATGGGTGGTGTAGTGGCTAGCGGGATTGCCTGCTACCCCTGTGGTCATGTGATTAAATCATCTTCAAGGTGCTGATATTTGTTCACTGACCTGAGCTTCCAGGTAGACCCAGCATAAAAGTGGATACTATATATTTATATATATCTGGTCTCGTCATTGTTTACATTGTTCATTACCTTATCTGCATATATGTTCAATAATCCTCACTGTCAGCCCTACACAGATTGGAAGACTTGAAAAGGTACAAAACGAAGCCATGCACATAATTTTGGGCTGCATGAGAGACACCAGCTGTGTAGCAATGAGATACCTCCTTGACTTCCCGACAATGGAACACAGGATCAAGATCTGGAGAGCTCGTGCATACTTAAAAATAAGTGCAGATGAGCAGCACCCTCTGCATGACGCTACATTCAGAGAAAAGGGTGACACGCTAAAGAGGGGCAAATCATGGATGGGTCGGGCGGAAGATGTCGTCAGACAGGTCTGCAGTCTTACCAGTATCAACCCCGGCAAGGAATGGGTGCCGGTGCCTCCAGCTTTTAAGTGCACTTTCTCCTGCATTATCACACTCGACAGACGGTGCAGAGAGCAGAACCCTGCCGCTGTCAATGCAGAGGTTAACGCGCTCATCTATGAACACTCAGATAGCCCCGAAGTGCTCATCTATACAGATGGATCTGTTGTAAAGCAGCAGAGAAGTGCGTGGGCATTTACAGCCCGGTCAGCGTGCCGAACTGTTCAAGAATCCAGTGGTGCCCACTCTATGACCACGAGCAGCATGACGATGGAGGTGATGGCAGTTACACAGGCTTTCATATGGCTGGAATCACAGCAGTATACCAATGTGTGTGTACTAAGTGATTCAATGAGCATGATTCAGAAGGTCGAAGCTGGATCTGTACGTGGACTGAATCGCTGCGGACGTCTGTTGTCCGTAAAGTCACCTTCATCTTCGTCCCAGGACATGCAGGAGTCGAAGGAAATGAACGAGCTGACAAACTGGCTGGCTCTGCACCCCCTGTAGATGGCCAGCCCATGGATCGTGCCGATGTTATTAACGTCCTTAAAGATATGGCGAGAACAGAGGACTTTGACGTCAGTGATTCCACATCGCTGTCCAGGATGAAAGACCTGGGAGTAAGAATCGGCACAGCCAGACGCGAGAGGTACATCGAGAAAACAAAGCGCCTCGTCAACCAACACAGAACTGGCACAATTAGCCACCGGACGCTGATGCATATGCTGGGGGGAGGATCTGAGCACCTATGGACATGTCCGGAGTGCAATGAAGATACCCCAACTGATAACTGACTGATGTTCAATAAGCATGGAGAGAGAATGCAGCCATGTTGTTCCCCTTTCAAACCAAACCAGCTTGATGTTTCACTGGCTGTGCTGACAACTGCTTGTTGATCATGATAAAATGACTACATTAGGTGGATCAGATGTGCTGGAAACCAAATATCACTCGTGCTGTTCCACAATTTTTGATATGAAACAATTGAAGGTCTTACCGTAGTCCATGTAGCACAGTGGTTCTTAACCGGTGGTGAATTCCCCCCTCCTCCCCCCGGTTTCAGGAAGGGGGGGGGGGGGGCATTAAGATTATTTCAAGATCGCATTAATACAAGAACCAGTTACTTAATTTTGTTTTTCCTTCAAAATTTTATGGGTCTGTACTTCTCGCCCTAATGAAATTCATGTTATAACGTAAGTAGATTCGCAAATCACGTTTTACGTAGATGTCTAATCCTGTTCTAGTATGTGTTATTAAATTTAGCTTCCATTTTTATGTATACTGTGTAAGGGTGGAGGGGGGTATTTATAGGGAAGAAATTCGAAATGGGGGGGGGGGGGGAATGACGTTCTGAACATATGTTAAAGAGGGGAGGGGGGGGGGGGCATGGGCCAAAAAAGGTTGAGAACCACTGGTGTAGCAAGTATGAAGGTCTACATTGTACTCACTGCATTTCTCGAAGATGGCATTTATGTTTTAATTTAGTATATAAAGCACACATGTAGATCTCTGTTCAATTCTCTTGTTTTTTTTTTCTGTTAATGTTTTCAAGTTGCATATGACATTATTTGTGTCTTTACCTTCTAAATTCCACTCATCCTCAATTTTTGGTCTTATTTTACTTATTTTTCTCATTATAATTCTCACCAGTATTTTAAAAATACTTGTGGGAGATGTGACATGGAAATCCTTATCATGCAGCAGCAACTTTACAGAATGTCGCTCTCATTGCAATCCACTCAACAGTTGTCAATCAATGTAAACAACCTGCATTGTACTGATGACATTACTTTTATCACTGAAATTCAGCATAAAAAAATGTTAGATATAATAGCTACAGAAAGTCAAAACAATGGTAATTTCAAAGAAAGAATGCAAGATTAAAGTGAATGGAACCATCTGAAACAAAGTCAGTATATTTAACTATTTAGACACTTGTATAACAGCAGATAAACAGCCAGACACTGCAGCCCTTGATTGATAGAAAGAAGATAGCTATCTTAAGAAACAAGGAAAGAACAACACAAAACACACAGTGAGCTGACATAAGCTAGGAAGGATGCGCAAAAGGCGGTCAGGCAGTGTGCAAACGCCTATTGGATCAAGTTATGAAAGTGTATTCAAAATGCAAGTGTAAGGGAAACATCAGAAGCATGTATAAAGGGATAAAGAAGGCCTGTGGTCCAATAATTAAATACATTGACTGGAGAGATCATCACTGATAAAAAACAGCAGATGGATAGATGGGTAGAGCACTATTTGGAGCTTGACTCAAGCGAGACCAAACTGGCTGATGATGTCCTCAACGCCAGAGGCTTTTCCAAATTTTGACCACCTGACAATTCCCACCATAACAGAAGTAAAGTGTGCTATTAATTAACTTGCTTCTGGCAAGGCTCCAGGTAAGGATGAGATTCCAATAGAGGTTATCAGGAGTGGGAAAGATACACTCATTCTACAGATCCACCAGCTAATATAGCTATGCTGGCGAGGAAGACAAGTCGAATAGGATTTCAGAGACTCAAGCATCATAACACTGTATAAAGGTAATCAGAGTAATGGTAACAACTGTAGGGGTATCCCACTTCTATGTATTGTTGGGAAAATATTTGCCAGAATTGTTCTGGATAGACTTTTATCACAGTGTGGCTTTCGATGGAACAGGTCTACCATTGATATGATATTCTCATTGTGACAGCTGCAAGAAAAATGCAGTTAACAGAAACACCTTCTATTTATTGCCTTCATCATTCTCACAAAGGCATTTGATTTGGTCATTAATAAGGGTCTGTTCAGGGGACTAAAGAAGATCGGCTGTCCACCAACTCTTCTGTCCATTGTGGAATCGTTCCACACAGGCACGAAGGGCATAATAAAGTTTGATCGTGCAACTTCAGAAGAGTTTGAAATCAAGACTGAAGTTAAGCAAGGTTGTGTACTTGCTCCCACTCTCTTTGGAAGACACTTTTCACTTCTACCTAAATATGCCTTTCATGATCAGGATCTTGGTATATGCATTCACTCACGCTTACAGATGGTGGCCTCTACAATGCTCAGAGATTGAAGGCAGGCCAAGACCAAATTTACATTTACAGCACAAGTTGGTCTGATCAATCACATTCACTTCTGCCATGGGTTGTAGTCATTATGCCTTTTTTTAAGCACAATGTAACAGACTATCATCTGTCAAGATGGCAGTTTACAACAGCAGAAAGAAAATGTATTAAAGAAGTTAAATGTAAAATAGCACAAGATGAAGATTTTCTGAAATATGTCTATGTCAATAAAGTTGAGAAAAAGAGTTCATAAGAGTTATATAGAGACAATTCTGCACAATGTATTAACATCTGTTCCCAAAGGAGACAAACTTATACTCCTTGGTGATTTCAATGCCAGAGTAGACACGGACACCACCTCTTGGAGTGGTATTATTGGAAAGCACGGAGTCGGAAATTGTAACAGCAACGGACTCCTCCTCCTTCAGACATGTGCCGAACACGATCTCCTGATTACCAACACAATTTTCCGTCTCCCCATGAGAAATAGGACATCGTGGATGCACCCTCGCTCGAAACACTGGCACCTCATTGACTATGTCATCGTCAGGAGAAGTGACAGACAAGACGTTCGGGTAACAAAATCCATGTGTGGTGCCGAATGTTGGACAGACCATCGTCTCATTGTCTCAAAAATAAACATTCACATCAGGCCACCACGGCGTCCTCAAGGGGTAAAAATGCAAAAAAAAAACTAAGTGTCACCCACCTAAACAGCAAGAAAATGCAGCAGTCGTTTGAAAATATGCTGGAAGACCGCCTCAAGCCCAATGCTGCTTCAAAACAGGATACAGAAACAGAGTGGAGAGCCCTAAAGGACATAATTTACAACACTGCTATGGAAATCCTGGGTCCAGCCCCCCGAAAGCTTAAAGATTGGTTTGATGAAAATTCCGAAGACATCAACCAATTGCTGGCCGAGAAACATCTTCTCCTCAAGGCACATTTGAATGACCCGAAGTCAACATAAAAAAAAGATGCCTTCAAGAACATTCAGAGAGTAGTGCAGCAGAAACTTCGGCACATGCTGGACACCTGGCTGAGCAGCAAAGCTGATGAAATTCAAGGCTTTGCTGACAGACATGATATGAAAAACTTCTACGACTCACTGAAAGTGGTCTATGGTCCTACATCACCAGGCATAGCTCCCCTCCTCAGTGCAGATGGTGGAACATTGGTCACCGATAAGAAAGAAATCCTTCAACGCTGGGCAGAGCATTTCAGCAACATCTTAAATGCAACTTCCTTCTTCGATGATGAAACCATCAACTGCCTCCTCAAGTTCCCACCAATGAAACACTTGATGACCTGCCAACCATAGTGGAAGTAAACAATGCCATCCAGCAACTCTCCAGCGGCAAGGCACCTGGTCCTGACTCCATCCCAGCAGAGATATACAAGGCAGGTGGGCCAGTCCTAACAGAGCAGCTTCACCAAGTCTTTACAAACATATGGGTGAACGAGATCATGCCACAAGATTTCAAGGACGCGTCAATAGTCCACCTTTACACACGTAAAGGAAACCGCCAATCCTGTGACAACCACCGAGGCATCTCCTTGCTTTCAATTGCAGGTAAGATACTCGCCAGAATTCTTCTCAATCGCCTCACGGCCCATCTCAATCAAGGTCTTCTTCCTGAGAGTCAATGTGGCTTCAGAAAAGAACGTGGAACTGTTGACATGATTTTCGCTGCAAGGCAGCTGCAAGAGAAATGTCAGGAACAGAACTGCGAAATGTTCTCCACTTTCATTGACCGTACCAAGGCTTTTGATACAGTTAGCAGAGAAGGACTGTGGAAGATCATGGCAAAATATGGCTGTCCACGAAAGTTTGTCCCAATAGTGCGGCTATTTCATGATGGTATGCAGGGAAGAGTACAGGAAAATGAACTGTCTGAACCCTTTCCTGTCACCAATGGAGTGAAGCAAGGATGTGTCCTGGCACCAACACTGTCAGCCTCATGTTTTCAGCCATGTTGATGAATGCCTTCGAGAATGACGACATTGGAATAGACATCAACTACCGTATGGATGGAAAGTTATTCAATCTCAGAAGGCTGAAAGCTATAACCAAAATTAACAGTGACACCATCAGAGAGCTCCTGTTTGCTGATGATTGTGCTCTATACGCCAACTCAGAGGCGGACATGCAACATAATGTTACAGCTTTCTCACATGCCTGTGCCAACTTTGGGCTCAATATCAACTTGGAGAAAGCTGTAGTTATGTACCAGCCATCTTCAGGGAATAATCACACTGTGCCGAATATCAAAGTGAATGGTCATAGACTAAGTGTTGTGGACAAATTCACCTATCTTGGCAGCACTGTGTCACAAGCAGCCACAATTGATGACGAAGTGAATGCAAGGATCTCCAATTCCAGTGTGGCCTTTGGCAGACTGTACAAGAATGTATGGGACAGAACTGGAATAAGCCTGCATACAAAGTTAAAAGTCTACAAAGCAGTTGTATTATCCACACTGCTATATGCTTGTGAAACCTGGACTGTTTATCAGCGACACGCTAGGAAATTAAACCACTTAAACCACGCCTAAGGAAGCTACTGAAGATTAAATGGCAAGACAAGATCCCAGACACTGAAGTCCTAGAAAGAGCGTCCATGCCCAGTATCCACACTCTACTGATGAAGAATCAGATTCGTTGGACTGGTCACTTGACTCGCATGCCAGATCACAGGCTCCCTAAACGAATTTTCTACAGCGAACTGCGTTGTGGTAAATGCTCCCAAGGTGGCAAGAGGAAACGCTTTAAAGAAACTCTGAAAATCTCTCTGAATGCTTTTGGAATTCATCATGACACCTGGGAGACTGCAGCCAGAGACCGAAATTTGTGGCGTGCATCATTACACAAGGGTGCAGTCATGTGTGAGGCAACCAGGACTGCAAGAGCTGTAAAGAAAAGGCAGGACAGAAAAACCACTGCAGAGAATCGTCCTCCAGAAACGTCAAGCATTCTTTTTCCACATTGTCAAAGAACATTTCGAGCCAAAATAGACCTTATCAGCCATCTTAGAACCCATGGCTCCATACTTTCAACCCCACTGGATGAACTGAATGGTCATCATCATTCTTGATGGACAAACAACATAGAGACAATTCTAACATGCAGAAGCAAATCACTAACAATTAGCAGACTAGTAAGGGATTATGTGGAAGCTGCAGAGATGTGGTTTTATAGAAGAATAATGTGAACACTGGATAGATAACAAGAGTTACGAAATTTTGAAAGAGTTTGTGTCACAAGGAGAACTGGTTACGTGCATCTGAAGACATTCCACATTCTTTAGACATGTCAAGAGGAAGAGAAAGCTTGAGTACATTGTAACAACTGGAATGTTGGAGGGGTAAAGAGGCAAAGGGAGACTGGACTGAGAGAGAAGATGCCAGGCAGTTTATCATCATGGAGGGAGACTGGACTGAGAGAGAAGATGCCGGGCAGTTTATCATCATGGAGGGAGACTGGACTGAGAGAGAAGATGCCGGGCAGTTTGTCATCATGGAGGGAGACTGGACTGAGAGAGAAGATGCCGGGCAGTTTATCATCATGGAGGGAGACTGGACTGAGAGAGAAGATGGCAGGCAGTTTGTCATCATGGAGGGAGACTGGACTGAGAGAGATGCCGGGCAGTTTATCATCATGGAGGGAGACTGGACTGAGAGAGAAGATGCCGGGCAGTTTGTCATCATGGAGGGAGACTGGACTGAGAGAGAAGATGCCGGGCAGTTTATCATCATGGAGGGAGACTGGACTGAGAGAGAAGATGCCGGGCAGTTTATCATCATGGAGGGAGACTGGACTGAGAGAGAAGATGCCGGGCAGTTTATCATCATGGAGGGAGACTGGACTGAGAGAGAAGATGCCGGACAGTTTGTCATCATGGAGGGAGACTGGACTGAGAGAGAAGATGCCGGGCAGTTTGTCATCATGGAGGGAGACTGGACTGAGAGAGAAGATGCCGGGCAGTTTGTCATCATGGAGGAACACTGATCTAAGAAGATGCCGGGCAGTTTATCATCATGGAGGGAGACTGGACTGAGAGAGAAGATGCCGGGCAGTTTGTCATCATGGAGGGAGACTGGACTGAGAGAGAAGATGCCGGGCAGTTTGTCATCATGGAGGGAGAATGGACTGAGAGAGAAGATGCCGGGCAGTTTGTCATCATGGAGGAACACTGATCTAAGAAGATGCCGGGCAGTTTGTCATCATGGAGGGAGACTGGACTGAGAGAGAAGATGCCGGGCAGTTTGTCATCATGGAGGGAGACTGGACTGAGAGAGAAGATGCCGTGCAGTTTGTCATCATGGAGGGAGACTGGACTGAGAGAGAAGATGCCGGGCAGTTTGTCATCATGGAGGGAGACTGGACTGAGAGAGAAGATGCCGGGCAGTTTGTCATCATGGAGGGAGACTGGACTGAGAGAGAAGATGCCGGGCAGTTTGTCATCATGGAGGGAGACTGGACTGAGAGAGAAGATGCCGGGCAGGTTGTCATCATGGAGGGAGACTGGACTGAGAGAGAAGATGGCGGGCAGTTTGTCATCATGGAGGGAGACTGGACTGAGAGAGAAGATGGCGGGCAGTTTGTCATCATGGAGGGAGACTGGACTGAGAGAGAAGATGGCGGGCAGTTTGTCATCATGGAGGGAGACTGGACTGAGAGAGAAGATGGCGGGCAGTTTGTCATCATGGAGGGAGACTGGACTGAGAGAGAAGATGGCGGGCAGTTTGTCATCATGGAGGGAGACTGGACTGAGAGAGAAGATGGCGGGCAGTTTGTCATCATGGAGGGAGACTGGACTGAGAGAGAAGATCGCGGGCAGTTTGTCATCATGGAGGGAGACTGGACTGAGAGAGAAGATGGCGGGCAGTTTGTCATCATGGAGGGAGACTGGACTGAGAGAGAAGATGGCGGGCAGTTTGTCATCATGGAGGGAGACTGGACTGAGAGAGAAGATGGCGGGCAGTTTGTCATCATGGAGGGAGACTGGACTGAGAGAGAAGATGGCGGGCAGTTTGTCATCATGGAGGGAGACTGGACTGAGAGAGAAGATGCCGGGCAGTTTATCATCATGGAGGGAGACTGGACTGAGAGAGAAGATGGCGGGCAGTTTGTCATCATGGAGGGAGACTGGACTGAGAGAGAAGATGCCGGGCAGTTTATCATCATGGAGGGAGACTGGACTGAGAGAGAAGATGCCGGGCAGTTTGTCATCATGGAGGGAGACTGGACTGAGAGAGAAGATGCCGTGCAGTTTGTCATCATGGAGGGAGACTGGACTGAGAGAGAAGATGCCGGGCAGTTTATCATCATGGAGGGAGACTGGACTGAGAGAGAAGATGGCGGGCAGTTTATCATCATGGAGGGAGACTGGACTGAGAGAGAAGATGCCGGACAGTTTGTCATCATGGAGGGAGACTGGACTGAGAGAGAAGATGGCGGGCAGTTTGTCATCATTGAGGGAGACTGGACTGAGAGAGAAGATTCCGGGCAGTTTGTCATCATGGAGGAACACTGATCTAAGAAGATGCCGGGCAGTTTATCATCATGGAGGGAGACTGGACTGAGAGAGAAGATGCCGGGCAGTTTGTCATCATGGAGGGAGACTGGACTGAGAGAGAAGATGCCGGGCAGTTTGTCATCATGGAGGGAGACTGGACTGAGAGAGAAGATGCCGGGCAGTTTGTCATCATGGAGGAACATTGATCTAAGAAGATGCCGGGCAGTTTGTCATCATGGAGGGAGACTGGACTGAGAGAGAAGATGCCGGGCAGTTTGTCATCATGGAGGGAGACTGGACTGAGAGAGAAGATGCCGTGAAGTTTGTCATCATGGAGGGAGACTGGACTGAGAGAGAAGATGCCGGGCAGTTTGTCATCATGGAGGGAGACTGGACTGAGAGAGAAGATGGCGGGCAGTTTGTCATCATGGAGGGAGACTGGACTGAGAGAGAAGATGGCGGGCAGGTTGTCATCATGGAGGGAGACTGGACTGAGAGAGAAGATGGCGGGCAGTTTGTCATCATGGAGGGAGACTGGACTGAGAGAGAAGATGCCAGGCAGTTTGTCATCATGGAGGGAGACTGGACTGAGAGAGAAGATGGCGGGCAGTTTGTCATCATGGAGGGAGACTGGACTGAGAGAGAAGATGGCGGGCAGTTTGTCATCATGGAGGGAGACTGGACTGAGAGAGAAGATGGCGGGCAGTTTGTCATCATGGAGGGAGACTGGACTGAGAGAGAAGATGGCGGGCAGTTTGTCATCATGGAGGGAGACTGGACTGAGAGAGAAGATGCCGGGCAGTTTGTCATCATGGAGGGAGACTGGACTGAGAGAGAAGATGCCAGGCAGTTTGTCATCATGGAGGGAGACTGGACTGAGAGAGAAGATGCCAGGCAGTTTGTCATCATGGAGGGAGACTGATCTAAGACAGTTTCTTTGTTTTTTCGCTCGCTCACTTTGAACTCAATCGTAGTCCATACACACTACTTCTAGTAGTGCTGGACTGTATGTTGCATGTGTGGATTAGCTTTACCTATTAACAGTGTCCCTCATCATCAGGCGTTCCCATTCCAATTTCAGAGGTACTTGTAATTAACATCCCCAAGAATAGGATGGTAGATAACATTTTAGTCCAGCTGTCCGGTGTAGGGGTTGAACCCTTTACCTCGGCATCATCACATCGGATATTTAAGAACACACATTCTTATCCATTCAGCCATGCTAACCGAGGGATCTAAGAAATTATGGACAGTATGTGTGACAGAAGGCTGTGATCACACTTTATCATCAAATCCACATAGCATGGACTTTCAGAAGAAGAATAAGACACAACATCACTAGTTTTCGTGGAGGTTATTAAATGATTATAGCATATTTAAACTGAAAGAAAAGGTTGTGTTTTAAATATTAGAAGGATGAAACTATATTAGATTTCAAATCTGGTTGATTGCCAATTTGAATTACCTAGTTTGATAACTTTAATAATTGATGTAGATACAGCGTTTGTGTTTTAAAAACACTAAAATAATTTGCCAACATATTGAATATTTTGTGTAAATTTTAAGTCATTAATTTAATTGGATGTTAAAATTCCATTCTGAAATTGAATGTCTTGGGAATTTGTTTAGACCCAATTTTGCCTTGACTGATGGATAGAAATGAAATGTCTAAGAATATCAGTAGCTTGATTTTCTGGTGTCTCTTTTCAGTTCAATGTTCTTTGATGAGGATGGGGATCTAGCTCATGAATTCTACTGTGAGGTCATAGATCGCAGAACCAAGAAGGTTGTCATGAGACGCTGTGTGAACAATCTGGTACCACAGGTGAACATCTATGTTTAATCCATTATAACTTATTGTGCGCTTGTTGAGAATGTTTATCACCATCTTATTTACATATAAGATACCCAGAAATATAAATTACTGGGCAACACTTTAAACCATTGAAATGAAAAATAAATGTGCAGGTATTTATTGACACTCATAGTGAGGAAAATTTGCAAGTTGAGAGTAGAGGACACGCTAGATAATACAAGGGCGAGTCAATAAGTAAGTCACACAGTTCTGTGGGATGGCAGGTAAATGTAGTTGGTGTTTTCTACAGGTGTCATTAGGTGACAGCAACATTGAACTTTATATTCCCATTCGTCGGGTGGCGCTAGGTGTCTCATGCGCAGCGCATAAAGAAAATGGCGACTGTACTTATGGCGTGTACAAGAGCAACTTGCTGTTGTGCGTATTTTGTGGGCAAAATGACTGCCTGCAAAGGACATTCATAAGGAAAGGCTTCCTGTTTATGCTGACAAATGTTTGTCCCGTAAAGCGGTGCTTCGTGATGCAATTCGAAGAAAACGTCCAGGACTGCTGACTAGAGGCGTGTTGCTTATTCATGACAATGCCAGACCACATACGGCTTGATTAACTCAGGAGAAAATTAACCAACTAAGGTGGAAAGTTCGGGAACATCCACCTTATAGCCCTGACTTAGCTATTTCGCTATATATAGAATCGCCATTTCCACCTTTTTTGGTCCACTGAAAACCCACCTTGGCGGGAGACATTTCGCAAATGACACAAAGTTGAATGTGAAGTGAAAACGTGGTTTAGAAAACAGAGCACGCAGTTCTATGCAGCTGATTTGGGAGGACTGATAAAACGATGGGATAAGTGCATCAGTGCTTGTGGAAATTATGTTGAGAAATAAAGGGACAATGTATGTATACAAATAAACTGGTTTCAAGTTTTTATACAGCCATTTGTGGCTTACTTATTGACTTCTCCTCATAGAACAATTTTTTGGCACACAGGGATTTAAACCTGCAGACTGGGATTCAAACCTGCCACTTCCAAATAATGACAATCTCACTGAAGGAGCAAATGCTTACGCATCCAACTTAGACACCCTTTAAATAAGTCATCATTAGGCAAGTCTATCATAAATCTGAAATGACATCTATAGAATATGGGCAGCATTTAAACTCAGCCTGTTTTAAAGTGCAATAAATGCTGAGTTTACTCAAATTACCATTTATTGCTGGGTCTAACACATTCATCATCACCGTGACAATATATCACCCTCATCACTGCCTGTCAGAGAGACTCAATGCTTTGCCTATCCCCTTAAGTAAGATCAGGTAATGGACCCTTTTCCATGTCTTGAGGCCTGCTGGGCATGTAGTTATAGATCAATCAGCACTTGATGTGTGATGTAATTATCCCGCTGGCTGCCTTTGAGCACAAAATTGGTGACAAATGCGTGTCAACACCACATATGATTAACTAGGGGTTTATAAATGAGGTTTGATCCTCTATATCTGTTGTGTCTAGCCAAGATGTTTACATCCTAACAGGATGGGATGAATCCCTTGCCTAAGCACATTAAGTGATCTCTCAAAATTCAACAATGTAACCTCCAAGTAAATGGGAAAAGACATTTTCTTTGCAACTATACCTGAATGCATTCAGAACAAACAAATGTTGCCACAACAGGAAAGAAGGGGTGGGGTGGGTGTTGAGGTTGAGCTGCAGCTGCTATGTAGGTAGACCATTGTACTGTTTACTATGCCCCATGGTCTTCATGTTCTCTCATTAGCATAATTGTATAGCAGATTTCAAGCGTGTGTTTTTGATTGAAACTTAATTTTCTCCTTAAAGGTATTTCATTATTCTTATCATCAAACTTTAGGGAGAAGTGGAACTTCCATATCCCCGCTTGCATGGAGATTTGCCTGTGATCATGTTTGACACATCAAACCTGCAGTTGCATCCATCCTCACATGTTTGATGCTATAGTACACACCCTTCGTCAGTATCGCAGAGTATTCTGCTGGTTAAAAATTGTGTTAACAAGTTTAAGCTGACTGTTAACAAATGTTTGCTATTTGTCATGTTTGTTTTTACTGCTAGATTATGTTTGTAGTTTATTTTGTTCACCTTGAGTAAGCAGTTGAATTTATTTAGAATATTTGAACATATGGCACATTATCATTACAATATATCTTACAACATTAACAGTTTAACTGTCTGATGCATATTGTTTATGGAGATGATTTTGACTTGACTTAATAAAATAGAGGAAACACAACGAAAAGAAAATCAGCTTTTTGTGCTGTTCCACATATGTTTCTGTGGCATTGTAGTTCTAGGGAGTCAGGATGTTCTTCCCAACCTGGAAGAAAGTTAGAAATGGACGTTTCCTAGGACAGTGTGTGATCAGTGAAGTTCTAGTACTACGAAAAGAAAATCAGCTTTTTATGCTGTTCCACATATGTTTTTTTTTTGGCATTGTAGTTCTAGGGAATCAGGATGTTCTTCCCAACCTGGAAGAAAGTCAGAAATGGACGTTTCCTAGCACAGTGTTTGTTAGTGAAGTTCTGGTACTTTTCCAAATATAGAGGCTATAGTACTGATGTATCAGGTTTCTAATAGTGGTATGATCCTCTAAATCTGTTGGATTCAGCCTAGATGTTCACAAAGTCTTGCAGTTGAGATTGGGCTCACAGTCATCTTCATGATGTGAGAGATTTGTCTTCATCACTACTACTACTACTAGATTCACTTTCATTATCATGTCTGTAGAATCAATTTTCATATCCCAGTTTTTCCATTCGAACACCAAAAACAAATGATGATCTAGGTTTACTTGTAAGCACTGGCTGCTCTTCACCATCTTCAGTCATAATAGCTGTCAAAGTATTGCCAAAACTTCAGACTCCAATTGAGCACGAAGTTGGTGACAGAGACGCCTGTGAAAGCTACTTCTGATTACTGATATGTAGGCAAACTGTTTCTTCTTGTGTTATCTCACCAGTAAAGTGAGATAAGCACTTGTATGTAGGACTTTAGCAGCTGTATATTTTATCTTTTGAACACTACTGAAGGAGAAACAGGATCATTAGCTCTCACACTGGGTTACATCAAATGTGAATAAAAAAACAATATTATGTATTCATGCCTGTATTAATTTAAGTAGATTTAATAGAATATTTGTATTTAGTACAATTATGCAATTGAGAGGTATTCATATATTTATAATGTTATATTTTCAAAGATAATAGAGTGAACAATGTATTGAACATTTTTGTAAAATGTCAGACTTAAGTCTAAGAAAAGAAAATAAGTGAATGCACTTGTGCACACTATAAATATAAAAACTTATATGTATTTTGGTTTAGACAAAATGCAAAGATTGAATCATTGTATTAAAATATAGACGTAATATTATGTTCTTGTATTATAATAAAACATGCTAAGTTAGAAGATTAAGGGATTTACTAATGCTTGAAAACTTACTTTAAATATTGTTCTGGTGTACAATTGTAAGTATGCTGTGAAGTGTGTGAATGGCGCTTTCTATAACCAGTATGATCAGAGAAGCAAGAAATCACTTGGTGTCTGTGTGTTTACATTTGTTAGTTCATTGTGATCAAGTATAAAACATTCAGTTATTTTTCAGTATCAAAATGTGCTGCTTGTGTAAGTCCAGTGTGTCATCCAACTTGAGGGCATCGTGATTGTTTGTGTGTGCGTTCGTGTGTGTGTGTGAAGTAAATGATTGCTGTAGAGTTAAATGAAGGCAGAGATGGAGAATAAAGGAGCAGATACAGAAAGATGAGACAGTTTTTCATTTGCATGTTTTTAAGTTTTAAACATTTTCCAAACCTGTACTGTTTATTTTAAATCAGAAATTAAAATGTCATTGAGTTATATTATTGCATTATTATATTATTGAAAAGTGAAGTTAGTTTAGTGTTTGTAATTATTTGTTACTCTTATTTCATTGCAGTATTTTTGGGGGCTCTCATATTGCACAATAATAGTGCAGTTCATATGCACACATACATTTTATGTCATTTCTTGATCATGACTTCTTTAGAATATTTTTACAAATTAACGTTTGAAACATCTGCAAACCTAAAGAATTTATTTGTGTTGTCCAGTTTTGCTTGGCTATCAGTGTCAGACCAATTGTGATGTTTTGTGATATTGTCTCTTGAGGGAAATGTGACTTTGGTTGTGATAAAGCAGGATATCATATACCTCTTGATGCTTGTATTGCATGCTAAATATTTTGACAGTGTTAGACAGATAGTTTGACAGTGTTGAAGAGTATTTCAGAATATTGACTTTGATTATGATCTTTCGAGGTGTCACTATTTTGACATCTTGTCTTGAGAGTCAGTAAATGTTCAGTTAAACATAAATCTGGTCTGCTAAATTGGTTCCAGTTGCTAGTCATCTTTTTCTGTTATTGGTCTCAATAAGCAACCAACAGAAATCATGTACATTTCCCAGTGTTTTGTCTTTTATGTTTCCAATGTGTCCTGCTCTTGCATTTTAGTTTAAGGTTTTTTGCAGTGTACATGTGTATATCATAAGTAAGTGAAGCATACATTATGAAGTTACTTTGTGAGTCTATTTGAAATGATCTCACTTGTGACACTGCGGCAGGCTGGATTGCTGGCACTGTTCCATACAACCTATTATAAGTACCAACAGTAGTGTCATCATATTCACAACTTTGTCAGTGTTTCAGCTGAAAAAAGTAGCAAACAAGCAGGTTCCTCGTGATGAAAATTGTAGGTAATCATTGTAATCATGACATAGCATTACACAGTAATTTCTTACTTTATGCCATGTGACATTGGTCATCTTCGTCCAGACTTCTGTCTTGTGTACATCCAGTCATATTTAATACAGATGTTCCTCATGCAAAATTGTCTAATATGTTCTCTCTAGATCTTTCCCTCTCTCCAGTGTTGCTGCTAGTATGATATATTGCAAATTGACCCTTCTGATATGTCGAAAGAATGTAGATTGACTGCTTCTGTAGCCTGAATTCTCTCCACAAGCTTGTTACTTTCAAAACATCTGCATTTATTTGTGTGATCTGTGCCTGTAACTGAATGTCAGAGAGACTGAAATGTTGTTTCAAGCCTGTTCTACTGTGTGACAGTGGATCTTGGAATGTGAACAAAGTTAGGTAGAGCATGGGGGCAGCAGCCATGATGCAAATGTTGTGAATATCTTGGATGGCCAGAGAATCTAAACATTGCTAATTTTCTGTTTTTCAATTGTCTTGTTGCTTGTATCGTATTTGATTTTTGCAAAGTCTCTTTTATTCCATCTAGATATCTCTTCAGCATCATCCTCTCGCCTTGAATCCCAATGTTCTCATGTGGAATGCCCTAGCCATTGGTTTGTCTTGTTCCATTCTAGCTATTCATCCGAACCATTTAATTCTCTAGTGTTCTGTAATCAGTGGTATACCTTCTTAGTTTCTCATTTCTCTGTCTATCTCTTTTTGTTTTTCCGGCTGCTTTTCTTATACATGTCATCTCCATGATGTAATTTTATGCCTGAGTTTCTGGGCAATGTCTAGCATTGGTTACACAGCATTTGGACAAATAGTGTTCTTTTTTACTGAATTTCTGGTCTTCTATTTAATGCACTGTTTTTCGATGATTCTCTTTCATGCAGTAGGATTGGTCTTCATAATGTGCAAACATTTGTTTTGATCTTATTGACATTACACATACCTTTATTGTCTCTAAAAATTCTACTTCAAGATATTAATGATCATCAGCAAATATTGAATAACTCCATCAAACGAACTGCAGACACAACTATCCAAAAATTCATTGATTGATTGAATTAGGAACCGACATCACAGCATTCGGGGCATTCCCATAAGCGCTCCATCCCCATCCTCAGAAGCCAGCGAAGAGTTCCAACCCCAATAGTACCAGTAGCAATCTGATTATATGTGCGTCTCGCCTTTCCTCTAAGCATCGAGCATATCCCCTCGTCACTCCTCGCTGTTGCATTCTTGCCAGACTATGGTGATCCATTTGTTCCTCTGAGGTGTACACATGCTCCCGCAAGGCCGCAACCACGTCTGCCTTATCATGCATCAATACTCCACCAAGTTTTGCAGAGCCAGCCAATCTGTCTGCCTGTTCATTCCCTAGCATACCAGCATGCCCCGGAGAAAAGATCCAGACGATGCTTGCCACCCGTGACTTCCAAAAATTGAAAATGATAGGCAGTAGGAAATGGATGACTGAAGACATCTTAAAGCTAATGGAGAAAAGAACGAACCAAAACAAAATAACCATGATATATACAAAGAGATTTAAAGAAAAGTTAGAAAATTATGTAAAGAGGGAAACAAAGCTTGGCTTAAGAAACATTTCATACAAAAAGTTAATGATCTCACTAACAAAAGAACGTCTTGTTCCATTCTAGCTATTCATCCGAACCATTTAATTCTCTAGTGTTCTGTAATCAGTGGTATACCTTCTTAGTTTCTCATTTGTCTGTCTATCTCTTTTTGTTTTTCCGGCTGCTTTTCTTATACATGTCATCTCCATGATGTAATTTTATGCATTAAAGATTCACATTAACAGAATGTTAACAAAGAAAACAAATTTCTAAAAGCTAAAGATTCAATTTTAGATTTATTGTGAGAGCATATTAAAGACCTTTACAATGATTTACGTGAAGAATGGTAAAATATTCACAATAAAGGATCACCAAATTTGAAGATGGAAGTTCAGAATAATGTATCAAGACCCCCGGGGCTTGGACAGGTATGTTACTATAGTTAATATCCCCAGCCTTTGCTCCGACCACCCCAATAGGACTTTACATCTACAGGGCCCCACACAAGCCGGGACAGCTGACCTTCCCTCCCCACCTATGGATTCCTACCCACCAGGGGGCTCGGACAAGACAACAGTCATACTAGTACTCAAAGCCCTGGCTAACAAAGCAAAATGTAATTTCTGAATACGTCAACGGAACTAAGAGAGGGATGGCTGAAAAGCCTGGATAGAAGACAATATATACACTTGCTGAAAGAGAACAGCGAGAAGATCTACAGATGATCAGTCATCATCATGGAGCATGTGACCAGTTCATGCTGTCGTCCCGTCGTGGTTAACGACTCACCCGAGGAACCTCCAATGCAAAGGAACTCCAAGTCGTAGACTCTTCCAGAGTTCCCTCCTTCCACTGTGAGTAAGATCTCGGAAAGGTCAGGCGTATGTCTGACACTTCACCAAAGTTCGCTGGTCATGCCTCGATGACGTAATAACTCACAAGTTCCACTCCACTGATGACGACCCTAGAATTCTAGATGTCCCCAACTCATAATAAGTACTGTTGCACAATACACTAGTATATAAGAGCCTGGTTGCTCTTTGGCATCTCAAGTTAATGGGATGAATTTATCTGCAACACATCACTGGAGCGCTGGCTCCATATAACAACACTGTCACAATTGAATGATCCAACAGGTGAATGTAAGAACTCAACATATTCACATGTCTCTATTCTACACAGTTCTGTAGGTATCTACTACCTTCACAGCTTACAATGTCGTCCACCAACACACCTAGGAATGGGGTAGATCCCTACCCGAACAAATATGTCCCTCTGGTGTTCACAAAAATAGCAAACCACTGTTGTAGGTCACTTGACCAAGTTCAGGTTTCATTAAGGATCACAACTGTAAATTCACACCGTAGTTTAAATTAATTATACATTGGACCTCATTACGACCCAGCCGGGCCTGAAACATAATAAACTGGCCATCATCGTGACTATTAAACAGAGTTCACTCTCATCAACACAGCTGGAACTAATGTCCTTGAGAGTGCACAGGTCACCACTGAGCTACCTTAGAACTGCACCAGTACCTTACCGGTGTGAATCAAGAGACGCTTCAGTCCTAGACCCAACCTGGATCGGTTGACTAAATCTTCGTCGAACTCTTCGCGGCGGTCTTAGCTTAGACCTACCGTGATATTCTAAACTCAGATTCTCTCATGTGTTGACTTTGGCAGATTCAGTTGACTGCTCCCAGTATTGCCTCAAACATCACCTTGACTGGCACTGGAATGAGCTGGTCCCATTGAGTTTATGATCTAACTCATGAATCTCCATCATATAAACAGATGGAGGTTGGTGTGAGTACTCAACTACAACTAGGACTAACCTGCACCTCAACCATAACACATGCATCAGATTAATATATATATATATATATATATATATATATATATATATATATATATATATATATATATATATATATATCATACATGATATAATTCATTAACATAGCATTAACAAATTATTAATTATTATTTGTTAATAACTAATTAACAAACACATAAACAAAGCAACAGCTTTTCCATCCTGGGATCTCTGTCCCAGAACAGGTTTGACCTTTATTAATTGACCCTGTCTCCTGACGGTCAAGTCTGTGCAGGTCTATCACAGATCTGGTGGCAATCCACCGAGTAATCTTTCCAACAGCTACGATGGAAAAAGAGCACCTTGGTTCCGTGGCGATTTAGACCACGTCATCCCGTTTAGAGTGGCATCCAGCCCCTCATCCCCTAAATCTTCAGTCCAACCTCAAGTGTAGATTGACTTGCTTCTGGGTAACTCCTTCTTCCTAGTGGATATGTTCTCTCCCCCCCCCCCCCCCCCGCTAACAGAGTCAGGTTTATAGAAGAGAAGAGCAGTCGAGTCATACAGCAACGTTCTGTTCACAGTTCGGATAATCACTAATGAAGTAGGTCAGTAGTCAATCAAGTGAGGTTTGCAACAAATATATTAAATAACGTAAATAATGAATGAAAGAAAGAGAATGCTGAAATGCTATATAGAACCAGTTTTGCTGTATGGCAGCTAATCTTGGAATGTAAATGAACAAATTAGGAAGAACTTAGAAGCAACAGAGATGTGGTTTTTGAGACGAATGTTGCGAATTCCTTGGACTGCAAAAGTAACTAACAACGATTGCATGAAAGAGGCTAATGAAACTAGAACATTATGTACAACAATAAGAAAGAGACAAATAGTTTTCTTTGGTCATGTAATGAGAAGAATGGCATTGGAGAACATCATGACAACTGGAAAGATTGAGAGGAAGAGTGGCAGAGGCAGACCAAGAGAAATGAAGCTGGACAGATTGAGACAATGGCATGGAGGAATATCATTAGCAGAGTTGATCCAGAACACCAAAGACTGAAATCTGTGAAGAGCCATGAACGCCTACGCCAGCTGGCAGAGCACTTGATGATGATGATATTAAATAATATGAGAGGTTTCATCATATGAGGGCATTACATTAGCAGTATAAGACACATGGATGATACAGCAATGACTGCAGACAATGTGCAGGATTTATTGCAGGTCTGGGGAACCTTTTTTCTGCTAAGGGCTATTGTAACATCATTCACGGGCCATACAAAAAGTTCAACTTAACAGTAAGCCTGCTATATTTGGTCAAGCATGTTATTAACTCACCCCTAATGTGACAACTGGAACTGCTTCACTTTGGTGAGGCGTATGATATTAGCTGGTGTAGATGATGTTGCTACAGGCACCTTGCTTTTCCAGGTTTGCACCCACCTGTCAGTCAAGTGTTACAGTAGGCATTTGTTTTCCCAGCGTGGGGCCAGACCAAATTATGTTGCAGGCTGCAAACTTTTTCTGCCCCTGATTTAATGGATGCTGTTATCATACACAATGAGCAACTATAGTTTGAATTCAATTGTAAGAAAACAAATTATGGTCATCTCCAAGAAGAAAGAAATACCATAGATTGCATCCAAGTAAAAGGGAAAATGGTTAAACTGTACAACTCGTATCTTGGGACAATGGTATCTTTTGACGGAAAATGCCTGGTGGAGATTATAAGAAGAATCCTCATGGCCAAAGTAGCCATTTTTAAGATACAAAAAGCAAACGATACAAAAAGATAAATACATGGATGGCTTGGCCACATGGCACAGTCAAGACTAAGACTAAGACTAGTAATCATGTGAGCTAATGTAGTGAATCATGACCACTAATGCTTCTCAGCATAGCACATGATGAGCAGGATGATGATATTCACCATCTTGAGGAATGCTACTTTAGCTAGAGCTGTTCTAAATGTTTTCTCTTTTATCTACTGTTATCATGCACCCAACTATTTGAACTTATAGGTTTGCTTGATAATTGCTCTTTTGTTTGCAATTTCCAGCACTTTTGTTTTTCTGCAATTCAAATAAATGCATTCATTTTGGCTTTCTGTTAACATGATATCCATCATTTTGAGTTGATGTATCATCAACTAATGTCAAGTTGCTAACATTGTGCCCACCAACTGATGCCCCTAAAATATCTTGCATGGATCATATTGTTACTTTGCTTTTTAAGTTGACACTGTGATGTGACAAATACAAATCAGATCAAACTAAAATCTGGATACAGATTTGTCTGTGCATCTGTTATACAACAGAGAAATCTATAAATATTTTTGACATGATGGACAATAGAATAAAAAACAGTTTGATTTTCAATATCGAAGAAAATTAGCTGATGATTTGAATTCCAGCACCACTAGAGACACAAACCGTAGTTCTGACTACACTGAACACAACTGAGCCACATGCAGTCAGCAAGACATGAGCTCTGACATCTGATTTTCTTTGTCACTGAAGAACATCCAAGCCAACTGTAGTCTTTGATAAAGATGTGATGGCTGAAGGGATATGAGCGCTCGCTCTTAACTTCATACTGTACTGGTGTACTGGTAGTGATTGTTTCCAACTTGGTCTGTTGACGTCTCGTTCAGAAAGGATGTTGAATACAACATCCTGCAAAGGACATGCAACATTTAAACAAAAATGATTTATGCAGCCACGTTGACAACTACAACTTGTAGGTCCAGTTGGGCAATAGTTGTGTGGGAGTTCTAGAGCCGTCTTGATTAGAAGCAACATTGATATCAGAAACTAGAATCAAAATGTGAACAAGGAGAGAATAAGTAAACTCAGGTTTTCATGTACAAGTACAGGTTTTCATGTACAAGTACAACATATCTAAAATTGTATCCAAAACTGGAATCAAAATGTAAAAAAGGAGTGAATAAGTAAAGAGACTCAGGTTTTCATGTATGAGTACAAAGTATACAGGTTTTCATGTACAAGTACACCATATCTAAACTTGTATTATATAGCCTTATTTGTCACAAAATAATGATTGTGTATGTGTATGTGTGTTTTTGTTTTACATTCCATTGTTCTTTATGTGCCTAGTCTTTGCTTGCTTAACATAAGCAATTCTAGTTGTGTTTAATACAGATTAGTTTCACTTGCTACATTGTGATTCTAGTTGTCACACTTCAGGCTTAGAACGTTTTCTTACTGAAGTTCATGTTACAAATCTGTTAGTTCAGATACAGCAGTAGTTCATGGCATATTGTTTATTTGCAGGCTGATTTGTAACTTTTAGTGATGTTTTAGAACCAAGAGAGTGCAATGACAAGGTTGACAGAAATAGATGACTAAAACTACATAGCAAATACACTCATGTTGCTAAGGTTATGGAACTGTTGAAATTGTGTTAGGATAATCCAGTACATTGAAAGTTCTCAAGGCTTTTGGTCTATAGTAGTGGAAATTATGTCCGTCTTGGAATGGTCATTTTAAGTTCATGTTTGTTTTAGATTTTCATCAAAAGTTAACACGTTTCCCGATTCTCAGTATAACATGATGTTAAATTTGAAGTTGTATGTAAACATAATAAAGACATGAAGGCAAATGAGACGTGTGATATATAAAAATATACATACACTTTTAATTATTATACCTCAATTAATCTTTTGCTGATACTGGTGCAATTAATGTGAACAAATGACGGAAGTACGACTAAACTAAGAAGAGTAAATTTATCTTAAAATGGTACTCGGCATCGGAACTGGGAGAACGCAACTGAAGTGCAACAGAAGTTTAGAAGGGAGTTTCACTCAGATCCATCAACATGGCCCAGCTTCAATCGAATCATTTGAACCAGATGGAAATGTTCAAGACGGGCAATAATTCACTTGTGTGATGAGTTTGATCCTTGACAATTCCATATTGAAGGATGGCAGGCACTTTCTCAGCTGACAGTCTGAGACACAGTAGATGGCCAATCTATGAAACGGACTCTTTGTAAATACCATATCGTGATTGTAACTGACTCAGAAAGCACGCTGAGGAAGGTGAGGACAGGCAAGCTTTGAGCAGAGTGGCTTGCTTCGCTTCGGAGGTCACAGGTGGCAAGCATCGCCTGGATCTTTTCTTCGGGGCATGCCGGTGTGCTGAGGAATGAACAGGCGGTCAGATTGGCTGGCTCTGCAAAACTTGGTGGAGTATTGATTGCCAGACCATGGTAATCCATTTGCTTCTCCGAGGTGTGCACGTGCTCCCACAAGGCCGCAACCACATCTGCCTTGTCATGTATCAATACTCCACAAAGTTCTGCAGAGCCAGCCAATCTGTCCACTTGTTCATTTCCCAGCACACCGGCATGCCCTGGAGAAAAGATCCAGGCGATGCTTGTCACCCGTGACCTCCGAAGCGAAGCAAGCTACTCCGCACGAAGCAAGCCACTCCGCACGAAGCCTGCCCGTCCTCACCCTCGTCACATTGCTTTCTGAGTCAGTTACAATCACGATGTATGTGTATGTCGTATTCTCCATCCAGCGGAGAACCGCAGTGACTGCCTCCACCTCCATTCTTAAGCTGGATGTTGTGGTATCATATGCCAGGCTCTCCTGCCCCAAACATCGACCATTGGCTTTGGCTATGAACCCCCAGACACTTTTCTCACCTCTTGACACCGAACCGTTTGTGTAGATAATCACATCACCCGAGTGAGCATTGTCCTGAATTAGTTGCTGGATTTCCACTTCCGTGGCCCCTGCTGGCCACTCCCTGCACTCCCGGCTTAATGTGATTATAACTCTGCACAATTCTGACTGCTCTTCTGGCACTCTGACCCACTCCTCTCCACGCCTAATGTTCTCCAAGGGGCACACCTGTCTGATCCTATCCACCGCCTGAGCCATCCATGATTTCCCTCTTATCAGTCGCTGACCCTTAACTGCGTCCAGCGCCTCATGCAGTGGGTGGTCTGTGTCTGCAGCTACTCTGAGGTATGCCTTCGCCTGCATCACCTTGAGCCTACCAGCAACACTCGGCAGACCAAGGATGTAACGCATACACACTACTGGGGTGTCTCTAGTGCATCCCAGAATGACCCACATAGCTTCATTCTGTATGCGCTCTAACTTCACCAGCTGACTCTCTGAGACAGTGAGCAGACCTAATCCATAATCAATTACTGAGAGGATCAAGTGCTGGTATAGTGTGAAAAGCATTCTCTGCTCTGTGTCCATTGCAGCCATAGTTTTAAGTGCACTGAGTCCCTTTTGAGATCTTGTCACAACCGTCTCCACATGGTCCTTGAAGGATAGGCTCTGCTGACAAAAGGTGCCCATCACCTTTAAGCTGCTAACTGTTATCTCGATCACATCAGATTATATTACTAAGTTTGTGAGTCCATCTAATACATGAGCTAAAATGTCCATTTGTGTTAGCCCTAACCATCACAGAAAAGTCCATGACTAAAACCACACATATAAAAATGTCCATCTTGTTAATTCCAACTATCAAAACATGTCCATTTCTATGTAGGAGTCACTGAAATAAAAAATATACTACTAATGTCGGGACGTTGGTAGTGTTGGCCGTATTAAATTAGTGGGTAATAGTAAAGGTACTTCCCTGATTTCACCATGCTGGGGTTGTTTCTGACATCGGATGGGTTAATGTTGGTTAATGGAGTTTCGCTCTTCCTGCATTGATGACTTTGACCCTCCAAATTATATTCTTCTGCTTTAATGACTATACCCCAGTTTAAACCCCCCAAAAGAAGATCACCATTCTCTGTAGAAACATTTGCCAACAATATAGTCATACTTACAGAAAATAAAAAAGGGGGGGGGGAGGGAGAGAAAAAAGGATAGAGAGAAGAGAGAGAGGGGGGGGGGGAGGGGGGGGCCTGAAGAAATTATTACATAAGGTTGCGGGCTAGCCAGACCCTACCAGGTTGGTTATAATCCTCCAACATGTGGATGTGACTCTTCTTTGCAATGATACTCCGATGTAAGCCTTTCCCTCGTATTTCGACAACATTTGCCTCCCTCATTCATGCATTGTGCAGGTGGATTATCCTCGTGTGCCCAAGGCTTTAGCGACAAGATTATCTGTTTGGCTAACAGCAACAATAACACCATGTCACAGTCATGGCATTGCCTCTCTTCTCCAGACATATGGTTGCATAACATCACATCATATGTATGTCACATATTTATATGTATACATGAAATAATAATTAATCACCCCATATGTTAATGCATACATAAAGAAACATATTCTCCTTTGTAATATATATCAAGAAATCATAAATGATAGTTCTTAAAAACATATCCATCCACCCATCATGTGCCATGCCGTTAAGCGTGGGCGGTCGTGTTTTCCTTCTGACTCGATCACCAGAGTCGTGGTTCAGCTCCGTGTTCCTATCTCGACCATGCTACGTGGCCAAGCTATCCAGGTATTTATTTCTCGGTCTTCCCCTTGGTCTCTTGCCAGTTGTCACCAAGTTCTCCATGACATTTCTTCATTTCTTATTTTGGGTCATGCTAAAAAAAACTTTTGACTTTCTACGTCTAATAATTCTAATCAGTTTACGATCTTCATTTGTTTCTTGAAGGACTTGTTCATTGTTTTTTCTGTCTGTCCATGGTAGGCCTATTCTTTGCATTATCCCCAGGAACCACATTGCCACAACTATCAGATGTTTTTCAGCTTGCCTGTTCATTGTCCACGCTTCACATCCATACAAAAGTACATGTTGTATGTAGCACTTCAACACTCTTTTTCTCATTTCATTTGATATCTTTTTATTGGTCAGTATGTTTTTCATCTTGCAAAAGGCTACCTTCGCAATGTCGATTCTCCTTCTTATCTCTTCAAGGCATCTCCCATAAGATATTATGACTGTTTCGAGATAACTGTATCGATTCACTTGCTTAAGAATATGCCAATTTACTCGTATATCACATTGTGGTATTTCCTTCTTCCCAGTGACGACCATTATCTGCGTCTTCTTATTATTAAGTTCAAACCCTAGTAGTCCACTGTGTGCTGTTGCTTTTGCCAGCTTCAACATCCTGACATTTTGTGTGCCCTTATTTACAATCAGTTTTTATGAAAACTGTCTGTTACATCGTTATGAAGTTTTCCCGGCCGTCTTATATTTACTCCCTCCAAAGGAATATGTCTTTGATAGGTCCAAAGGCAACTTTAATCTTCGAAAGCGGCGACATTTCTTATGTGTTTTGGGGAAAATGTATTGAATTCACGCTAACAAACTTGTTTTACAGTAATGCACGCCGATCGTGAGACGACACAAGTACAAGGCGTAGCCAGATTCATATGGGAGTGGGTGCAATAAAAACAAAAGTTGACAGGGTCGACTGCATTGCACCGGGTTTTTATCTCATATGGCCCAGTCTCTTTCCGCAGCGCAGATAGCGTCGCACAAAACACGAACTCCGTAGCTCCAGCAACGACCCTCGAGAGTCTCCAAAATATGCACTTGTGAAGGACGCGGCTTGGAATCGAACCCACTACCTTCTGAGCGCGAGTCAGGCGACTTCACCACGGAGGGTCCCAAGAGGGGTGCAGTGTGTAATATTAGTAAAGACAGATAATTTACAGGGGCTGGGGTAAATAATATGGACTCGAAACGTAAATTGACAAGAAAGTAGAAGGAATATATTTCTTACCTAATTTTTCATTTCCTTCTTGTTTCTTCAGCTGCTGGTTAATAATGTGTACACAAGGAGTCATGTTACTAGGATGCATTTAGCTTTTTATATGAAGTTCGTGAAAGCTTCTTAATAGCTGTGCGTATGGAATGACCAGAAATGATATTGCAATTTACTCATTATGTGTCAATGTTTAAGGATCTGTTCAGCTGTCTGTGTAGTTTATTCACACGTACACATGGGTGACAGACCCGCTTTGAATCTTCGTGAAAGATTGTCTACTCTGCTGTTTACCGTTCAGAGACGGAACATGATTACTTGTTTTGCACGACGAATATAGTTGTCACTGTCTCTGTAGTGGGCTTTCTTCTTAATGGCCAAGATGTTGGTTCTCTTTACATTGAAGCTTATAGATTGATTTGTATGTTCGTGTGTTGTCTCCTCATTTGACAACGTGTTTGTTCTCACGTTTCTTGTTATGCCACAATATGTCTGTTTCCACCGCAATATTACTTTTCTGTTGATATTCTGTTGCGTTTAGTGTTTTATTTTTCCAATGCCAGTTGTTTGTCACTGTTGAGGGCTTGCGGAACCGAAAATTCATCACTATGGAATACAAACTGTTGCTATTGACAAGTTGTATTGTTTGTGCCGATGCTGTAATGTTCTGAATAGCTGGAGCAAAATATCACAGTAGGTGTGCATGTGGAATGTCTGCGATATGTGCCCATATATTAATATGTGTCGGACGATTCCAGTAGGTTGATGACTGCTCTCGGTTGCATAAAATTCAATCCATCCTTTCTCCAATAGTCATCTTCCTCTTTCAACACACAGTCCTCATCCCATTTCCCCCCAGTAATTTTTGAATAACGTAGACACAAACAATAGATTACACGATTTATTGTCTGGCATATTTCGCTGCATCTCGTCAGGTACATACTTCAGAATTCACACAATGTAATGTAAAATAACTTGATAAATCCTTCAAGCTGAAATATACACATGTCCGCACAGTAATGTCAATTGTCTACCACAGTAATTTCAGACTGACTAACACTAATATGTCTTTCTGTTTGCACAAAACTGGCTTGTGTGGATTAATCATTACTGCTTCTGCAAACTTTAACAAGCGAGTATTTTGTGTGTTAAACAACACGCGAAAGTCCCTGTCTTTAAACATCACATGGCCGCTTTAAAGCATATGCCTAGCAATTGATGAAGCGGGAACCTTCCGGTGTGTCAGCCCCACTAGACTCCCATCGCCTGTGTGTAGTATCTTTTCGATTCATTGAGATATGTGTTCAGACACTCTTGTTCAGCTGCCGCTCTGTTCTGCCGTTATAGGTAGACATGCACCTACATGTGAATTAGTAAATACAGTTTTTTTGATGTACGGAGAAACAGGCTCTTTGTGACACCATGTACATCATTCCCACCAGTTTGCGGCAGAAACACGGAAACGGATATTTACATGTACTATCCTGTACTATTTCACACCATGCGATATGCAATCATGTTTATTTCTAGATGTGTCAGCTAAGTCTGACACCAAGGCCGCGTTCCTAATATAATAGACGATTGGACAATAAGAGACTGTAAGCGTCTCGCAATGCATTGTTGGATAACCCAAGCTACCTTACCGTGCAATTAGTAGAAGGTCTTTCGAGAGGCATGACGCAGCTCTGTCCAATATGGATTACTGTGTATACTGTGCCCTCCTTAAAGATTGCTGAGAGGAGATGGTGTTCGTGGATGATTCCATTATGCAAAAATCACATGATTTGTCTGGGATCAATATGGAAAAGCTCAGCTTTGTCAGAGTGTTGGATCAGTCGCCACAATGTCTGGTTGTCCTGGGGTCTCTTTAGGTCATTTTTACCCAGATGTAAATCAGCGGGGTATATCGGAACCTCTTTTGTTTTGAGATGTAATGAGTTATTGTTGTACAGTTCAGGAGTTTGGTATATCTCTATGTTTCTGAAACCTCATATTTGTGTAACAGTGTGCCACTGTTATGGATTCGTAAGGCAAAAGGTCGGGGTTCAAAAGGCAAAGCAAAGCATGGCACTTAATGTGCAAGCGTAAAAGTGGGCTGTGCACGATTGAGCACGGTCTCCTGATGATGCGTGGAGTAGAGTCATAGGGGGGTGATCACTTGGTTACGGGACAGAAGCTTCGGATCATCGTCTCAAGTAGCAGTGTAAGGTTCCATCTGGCGAGATTTAGTTGTAAAGTTGAAGATTTTGTAAAGCCTTTTTATAATTCTGAACCGGGACCCAGAGCTTTTGTGGCCATGCTGATTTATGAACCTGCTTTTGTACGAACACACGAATAAACGCAATAGAACCTGACTTGTAAAGCGTTTGGGCTTATAATTGAATACACAGCAGCGCGAAGAATTCTACAATCATTGCTACCACTGATCTACGTCACGCCTTTGACTTCCCCTACAACACTGTTAAAGGGTGTAGTCAATTTGGTGCCCACGCAACCAGGATTGCACCTGGACTGTCGCGGCAGTGGAATAACGAATATCCGAAGCGCCACCTTGTTCCTGAGCTCCCCCCGAGCCGTAACTAGATCTGCCGTCGGTTTCTTGGGTTGCCGCGGAGCTCCACAAACTGCAAGGGTAGAACTCCGGCCGTTTCAAGATTTCTCTAGAGCTTGCTCAAAAGCGAGTTGTGGCACGGCCTTACACTTTTATTGAACGTCTGTCAAGGGGCGAAACTGCTACATGTTTCTTTCGATGTGTCCAGGAGCGAGAAATGGCTGATACATTCATTCGTTCCTTGTCGTGTTTCAAGAGTCCGTCCCTGGGTGGCTGATACATTCAATCGTTCCTTGTCGTGTTTCAAGAGCCCGTAACTGGGTGGCTGATACATTCAATCGTTCCTTGCCGTGTTTCAAGAGCCCGTTCCTGGGTGGCTGATACATTCAATCGTTCCTTGCCGTGTTTCAAGAGCGCGTCCCTGGGTGGCTGATACATTCAATCGTTCCTTGCCGTGTTTCAAGAGCCCGTAACTGGGTGGCTGATACATTCAATCGTTCCTTGCCGTGTTTCAAGAGCCCGTCCCTGGGTGGCTGATACATTCAATCGTTCCTTGTCGTGTTTCAAGAGCCCGTCCCTGGGTGGCTGATACATTCAATCGTTCCTTGTCGTGTTTCAAGAACCCGTCCCTGGGTGGCTGATACATTCAATCGTTCCTTGTCGTGTTTCAAGAGCCCGTCCCTGGGTGGCTGATACATTCAATCGTTCCTTGCCGTGTTTCAAGAGCCCGTCCCTGGGTGGCTGATACATTCAATCGTTCCTTGTCGTGTTTCAAGAGCCCGTCCCTGGGTGGCTGATACATTCAATCGTTCCTTGTCGTGTTTCAAGAGCCCGTCCCTGGGTGGCTGATACATTCAATCGTTCCTTGCCGTGTTTCAAGAGCCCGTCCCTGGGTGGCTGATACATTCAATCGTTCCTTGTCGTGTTTCAAGAGCCCGTCCCTGGGTGGCTGATACATTCAATCGTTCCTCACTGTGTTATCGACGTCGTTGCTGTTCCTGTGTGCTGTTGTGTTGCTGGACTAACACTAACCTAGCTGCTTTCCTGGAGGTCGCTGTGTTGACCTAGCTGCTATTTTTTGACTGTCGGGGTGTCGCGCTGGAACTAGGAATCGCACGCACGGTGAATAGACTATAGTTAATTATATTAATTATAAATTTGATTAGCCTTAGTTATAAGTGTTGCAGCATGGAACAGGACGAGGCTTCGTTAACTCAGGTATTAGGGGGCATGGGGAGAGCTATATACAGGTTGGATATGTCTTTGAAACAACAAGGAGTGGGTACTGACATAGAAAAGTTTAATGGTCAGTCAAAAAAAAAAATAAGAAGTGGATGGTAGCCATAGAAAAAAATGTTTTTTTTTTTTTTATGGGAGCTACCGACGAAGAGAAGAAGAAGATAGCGCATCAGAGTAGCTTGACACCGGTTTCAGATCACATTAGACAGAAATTAGATAGAGGGGTGGTGGAAACCTGGGAACAGTTTAAAGATGATTTTGCCCATAAATATGCAGAGATCACAGATCCCCAACACGCCTTCTCAGTTTTAAGACAGTCTAGACAGGAGAATGGAGAAAGTGTACAACTATATAGTGACAGATTAGTAAATTTGGCAGAAGAGGCATTTTTGGGACAAAATGTGCAGGGTGAAGAAGTAGAAAGAATGTTAGTGGGAATATTTGTGGATGGGTTACGCTCAGATGGACGAAAGTTTAAGTTAATGAGGGAAAACCCAATAAGGCTATCGCAAGCAATAGATATAGCTATACAAGAAGAAAGTTTAAGAAGAAGATTTAGATTACGAGTAGGGAGAGAAATAGGAAGTAATAATGAACAAAGAATAGAAGAATCTATGGAAGTAGGACAGGCAAGATGTGGATGGAGGAGAAATAATAGAGTGAATTAACCTAGACCTAGAGCTGAAATACAGACACTGGCAAGAAATAGTGAAGGGGATTTGAATAGGGAGAGACATATACTAAATATGAGAACGCCTGAAAGAGGGACAGTAAATACTTCAGGTATGGTTTGTTGGAATTGTGGCCAGAGGGGACATACTTTTAGATTCTGCAACAACAGGAGCGGTAGGTCTGATACACGGAATCTGGATAATGGGAGACAAAATAGAAATTTTAGATAAATGGAAAGAAATTTCGGAAGGACAGAAAATAAGGGAAACTGGCGTCCTACTTACTGAACAGGGCCCGCGGTAGGGGGGGGGGGAATAAAAAGGTCCCAAGAATTAAAGAACATATCAATTACTCAGGTGCAAAGAATACGAGCAATAAGGAATGCAAAGTGGGTTGGCCTCAGGTTGGAGAGATAAAACAGGATACTGTGGATACAACTGACCCGAGTTCATGTATAGTAGAGATTGGAAAATTTAAAATCAGAACACTGATCGATTCAGGAGCACAAGTGAGTGTCATCAAAGACATTTTTTTTATTCCACATTATGAAAAATGTCAAAATATTAAACAATTAAGACACTCTTCACTCTGTTACCGGGAAGGCCTTAAGGGGAGTTGGTCAGACGATAACAAATTTTAAGTTGTGAGGAATAAATGTTAAACACCTATTCCATGTAGTCAGAAATCTAAACAGGAATATGATTTTAGGCAGAGATTTTTTAGTGAAAAACGGAGTAAGGGTTTATTTTGATTTGCGTAAGTTGAGATTTCAGAATGTTTACGTGGAGTTAGAAGAGGATATGCATATATCAGCTCTAATTAGAGTGAAAAAGACTATGCCATTGAAACCACAAACTATCAACTTGGTACAGGCAAAAATGAAAGGCAATCCCTATTTGTCGGCAGGTCAGACAGTAAGGATAACAGAGTTAGAAAGAGAAGTAATAGATGAACCTGGCTTAGAAGTCCCTGACGGTATAATGACGTTATAGAAGCGTTTTAATTTCCCGGTGATGGTTATAAACAATACAGGGAAGGCTATTAAATTGTGCAGGGGATGTGTGATTGCCAGAGTAACAAATGATACTGACGTTTTGATATCAAACGGAAGACAAGAAACACCAAGAGATATGAATAAAGAAAAAAGAAACACTGTCAAGAATCCCTGTGTAGACCACACTAATGGGAATGGATATAGGTCGAATATAGCAATTAAGAATAATAAAGATTTACCTCGTGCATTGAGAGAACACCCAATTCAAATAAATTCAGTAGATAAAGCAACGCAGATTCTGAATAGGGAACAGGAATTATTATCACAGTTGAAAAGCCCACAAGAATATAAAAATATTTTGGAAGAATTAGTGAGGGAAAACCAAGAGGTTTTTGCAATCAATGACTTGGAGCTGGATAAGACCAAAACAGTTACTATGGAAATAGACACTGGAAATCACCCTCCCATCAGTTTAAAGCCTTATAGGACTCCTTTACGGAATAGAGAAATAGTAGAAAAAGCAATAGAGGATATGCTAAAAGCAGGAATTATAGTAAGATCAAAATCAGAATGGTCGTCGCCAATAGTTATAGTGACTAAAAAGGACGGTTCACATCGCTTCTGTTGTGACTACCATGCTCTGAACAAGATAACCAAAAATGTAGTTTATCCATTGCCACTGATTGATGACATTTTAGGATTGCTTAATGGTTCCACTTTCTTTACCACGCTAGATGCTAGGTCGGGGTTCTGTTGCACACCCATGTCGCCTGATGCTCAGAAGAAAAGCGCCTTCTGTACTCACGTGGGTTCTTACGAATTTTTACGTATGCCGTTAGGGGTATGAACAGCGCCCTCCCATTATATGTTGCTAATGAACCAGGTGTTGGAAGAGATGCAAAAATTCGCATTGGCATACATAGATGACATCTTAATTTATACAACAGGAGACGTGCAAGACCATCTAAAACATGTAAAATTAGTCTTTGATAGGTTAAGAATACACCAAGTAAAACTAAAGTTGAATATGTGTGAGTTTTTAAAATCAGAAACTAAATACTTGGGTTACATTATCGATAGAGAAGGAATAAAACCTGATCAAGACAAAGTGAAAGTGATCAAAGAGTTACCTCCGCCGACCAACGTAATGGAAGTAAGAGCGTTTGTCGGGATGTGCGGATATTACAAACGATTTATTCCAAACTTCGCACAAATAGCAGAACCTATTACCAACCTCACCTGCAAATATGAAAGATTTAAATGGAACAAAGATTGTCAGAGGGCATTTGATTTCCTTACAAATAGTTTGAGGGTAGTTCCATTACTGGCACATCCAGACTTAGACAAATAATTGACTTTATATACGGATGCTTCAGATACCGCCATAGGGGCATGTTTAACTCAACCATATGATGGAGAACACTCAGGAATACCAGGAGTTAGGAATGAAGACCGATCTATTTTCTTTCTCATAAACTTAGTAGGTCACAAAGAAAATGGGCGACAGTAGAAAAAGAAGCTTATGCTATTCATTATGCTTTGCAAAAGTTGAATTACTATTTACATAACGCCACTTTCGTAATCAAATGTGATCACATGCCATTGAAATAGTTATTAGAGGCTCCAGTGCAGAACAGAAAAATACAAACATGGGCACTGAATTTGCAATGTTATGATGCAAAAGTTGAATATATTTCAGGCAAGGAAAATACATGTGCCGACTTGTTATCTAGAATTCCCTATTCAGAGGTATCTGATGCAGAGGACGAAGGTGAACCGGAGATAGACGATCGGAACTGGCAAGTAAACATATTAGATTCGGGTAAGTTAAATAGACAAACTTTAGGAAGTTCTCAAACAGAACAGGATTCGGAACTAGTAACAGATGAATCGTGTTTATTACACTTTAATATGAAAAGTGAACACGAACTGGACCCAAGAGTAAGAGAAATAAAGCAGAAACTGAGAGAAACAAGCGAAAACTATCTCAAGAAGAGATTCATAGAATTACAAGAGGACGGACAGCTGTATTATGTGAGTGAAAAAGGGGAAGAGAGTTGACTGAGGAAATACATCCCGAAACATATAGAAATTGAGGTTTTAAAGGCATACCATGATAACAACGGTCATCTTGGTCAAGATAAATTATTTAATGCCCTCAGGACCGGGTACTATTGGCCGAATCTGTTTCAGAGCATTTATAAGCACGTTGATGCCTGTGAGAAATGCAGGTTGAGAAATATGAAAGCAATCAGATGTCCCTTACAGGAAACAGATATTCCACAATTTCCCATGCAGAAGATAAGCTTAGATATCTCGGGACCTCATCCTAGAACGGTTTCAGGAAATGTTTTTTCTTACACCTATGGCCAGGGGTGTATCCAGTTCCGGACAAAAGTGCCGATTCCATAATCAACATCTTTTTGCAAGAGTATATACCGCGGTTCGGGTGTTCACAAACGGTTCTCACTGATAACGGGAAGGAGTTCGTGAATAAGAGGTTTCAAAAGTTACTGCAGGAATTGAATATCTTTCACACCAAACCTTCTTTCTATCGACCTTCCTCAAACGCCAAGAACGAGAGACAACATCGGACATTGTATAACATCTTAGCTAAGAATGTAGAAGATCACAATAGAGACTGGGATTTATATTTAGGACCTGCTTTAGGAGCGATACGAACAAACCACAACGAAAGTACTGGTTTTTCGCCATTCTATTTGATGTACGGGAGAGAACCTATTCTGCCCATTGATAATTTACTAAAACCTCAACGAAAATATTTAGGAGAGGAATTTCATGAGGTGATCTTACAGGAAATGCATAAAGCGCATGTGAGAATGAGAAGGAATGTGGTTAAAGCTAGTGAAAGACAGAGGAAGTATGTGAATCAAAATGAAAAATTACAAGAATTTACAATAGGGGATAGAGTCTATTATAAGAAACACAGAAGAAGCTTTAAATTCGATAGCCATTGGATTCCCGGCTATTATGTTCTAGAAAAACTAGGTCCAGTTTCCTATTATATCAAGAACCAAATTACGGGACATACCGCACGGGTACATGTGGAAAATTTGAGAAGAGATGAAGAAAACAACGTTGAAAACAATTATTCAGAAAGACAATGCATGAGACGAACTAAGTATGTGATTCCTCCAGAACCAGAAAAGATTACTAAATCAGAACGAATAACATCAGAAATATATGATGACCCTGGTGAACCATCTGTGATAAGACATCCCACCACTTTTGTGGAAGAAGAAAATCAGGTATATGGCATGCCCAGTACTGATGGCGATTCTAGTAAAGAATTAGACGCTCCTTATAGGAACACCAGACAGACATTAAAGAGAAAATTAGATAGACAGAAAGAAAGTGAAATTAAAAGAATGAAAAGAATTAGAGAAAATTCATCCAGTGGAGAAGATATTCCGGTCCTAGAAAGACTATTAAGAAGTCAAGATAGGAAAACTAGATTAGATCTTGAACACAAGAATTTAGAGGCCAAAATTTTAAATTCAGGAGAACAAGAAATGGATGAGGAATCAGAAGTGAAAGGATATACTAGTTCGAGCGAAGATGTTTCCAGCTCTTACCTCGATAATAGGGATGAGAATGATAACAAAGTTATGGCTAGTGTAAAATCCAATAAACTATATCAAAGAAATTTAGCATTGTTGAAGAATCAATTAAAGTAGCGTAGCAGTAATGTATAGAAAATAAATAGGCTGAGTTACGATTGATTAGTGGGAGTAGGTGCTCCAGATATCTAGATAAAAATGCTCATTTTTTGTTAGTGACCTTGCTTGGGGTTATTTTGTCCGTAAAAGTGACAAAATTCGGGAGAAAAAGAGTGTATTCCTTATTTGTTGACTTGGTTACTAATTGCGTTTCAGTTGGAAGTGATTAGCATTTTACTGTTTTCAGTAGATAGTTGTATATATTATTTTATAAAATGTTGGGGGATAAATGTTGTCCATATAAGCGACAATTTTTAAGGGGGAAATGTGTCGTGTCTTAATTTTTGGTCTTCATTGCTTGAGTAACATTAGATGTTAGCATTTTAGTTGAGCCGGTTGTTTTGAGTTGCACATTTAAGTCCCCCCCCCCCCCCCCCCCAAAAAAAAATAAAATAAATGAATGACAGAATTTTGGTATTTAGAATTGAGTCTTAGATTTGGTTTGAAATAATGTTGACTTGTTTTTTATGATAATAGTTTTAATTACGTTGCGTTACAAACAGAGGATGTATTTGAAGTTATAAGAATCGTCAAGGAGTAATTGTGATGTCCAAAATAAATGGACATATTAATTGTGTCCTCGGGATGTTTTTTGTGGTTGACATGACATTTCGAGGTCACTATAAGTGAATTTACGTTCAGAGACATAATATTAGTGATGTCTATAATAAATAGACATTTTGGGGTGGCTTCGAGTTGCTGGGTTGCTGTGGTTGACGGCCTTGGGTAGCTAGGAGATGGATAACGTTCGGGGCCATGAGCTTGCAGGGTTTTAGGGGGTGTTGCCATGGTAGATGGACATAGTTAGCATTTGAGGTTGCTGCGGATGTCAGCAAAAACTGGGGTGAACATGGATTGAGCGCCATGAAGTAGAGGTTTTGGGAAATGAGGTTTCAAAGGGAAATGAGGTTATTTTAAATGCCGATATCCATAACATATGGACAGATAGTATTTGGGTCGATGTGGGTTACAACATAACCATAGGGAACACGGGTTGGACGACGTTCAGTGCCATGATGCTAGGGATTATTATAGATCGTTGGGGTGCTGTGAATAACGGCATGGGATTGAGTGATGCCCATAATAGAAATTCCCTATCCGTCCTTGGGTCGCAGTGGTGGTCTGACGTAGTCTTAGATTGGGCGTTCAGAGCCATGGTGAGGTATGGTGGTTAATAAAAGGTAATGTCCATGGTAGATGGACGGGATGATAGGTTTATCGGGGTTTTGAACCGACTGGGGTGAGAGGGGGGTTCAGTTACGAAAGTTGTGCTTAGGTTGTTTTTTTGGACTTTATTACATAAAGTCTCATTAGGACATTGTAAGGTAAATAGGATTGGTTTGAATTTGTTTGTTATAAATAACCAATATGTAAGAAATAGTTCTTCCTTCTGTCTCCCTCAGGTGGCCACCTATTCTTTTCCTTTCTATCTTTGAGATTTCCTATTTTCTATGTGTCATGATGTATTTTTGATAATTACTGATAATAAAGTAATTGTAAAACTTGTAATGCTTGAAATAGCTGATTTTGTTACAAAAGGGTAAGAGAAATAGAGGAAAATTTATAAGGTAGCAGTGAGTGATGGTTGGGTGTTGATATAGTCAGTAGCGGATTGCTCATGAATGACTATAGAGTGCTCAGCCCAAGAAGAAGTGACATAGGCATATAATACGAAGAAGAATTAGGCTTGATGCCTTTGAAAGGCAGGTAGACCTATGAAATATGTTTTTGAGGTATCAATGATTCTGGTATTGTAATTTTTTGGGGAGGAAGTTATGATATTAGAAGAATCCTTTTTAATTTAAGAGTTGAGTGTTGAGTGAATTAGAGGTGAAATAAAGATAGGGTTTGTTTTAAGACTTTTTAGAAAAAGTCTCAGAATAAGAAAGTGAGGAATCTGTAACAGTGTGCCACTTTTATGGATTCGTAAGTCAAAAGGTCGGGGGTTCCAAAGGCAAAGCAAAGCATGGCACTTAATGTGCAAGATTAAAAGTGGGCTGTGCACGATTGAGCACGGTCTCCTGATGATGCGTGGAGTAGAGTCATAGGGGGGGGGGGTGATCACTTGGTTACGGGACAGAAGCTTCGGATCATCGTTTCAAGTAGCAGTGTAGGGTTCCATCTGGCGAGATTTAGTTGTAAAGTTGAAGATTTTGTAAAGCCTTTTTATAATTCTGAATCGGGACCCAGAGCTTTTGTGGCCATGCTGATTTGTGAACCTGCTTTTGTACGAACACACGAAAAAACGCAATAGAACCTGACTTGTAAAGCGTTTGGACTTATAATTGAATACACAGCAGCGCGAAGAATTCTACAATCATTGCTACCACTGATCAACGTCACGCCTTTGACCTCCCCTACAACAGTGTTAAATTTGCTGTTGAAGAAAAATTGTCCACGCCATTGGGTTATTAGATTTGCTATCATTTATTTCGCCATTGCATGCTCTGTATAATTTTTGGATCACAGAGGCATAGTCTTACCTGAGATCACAGAGGATAGCACTTAGATTTTTTTTTCTCGAAAGAAAATTTTGGAAGTGAAACATGGCGGAACATAGAGTAGAGAGATGGGAGAAATCTGAGAAGAAGATGGGAAGAAAGAGTCGGACGACCACTGCATCCCACCGGAAAAATCTCTAAGATCCAAGGAATCAGATATCACCAACTCGAGTAAGAAGAGTAAGAAATCCACGAACACCACACAAACTTTAATTCAGACTGCCAAGAAGGAAGGTAACGCCTATTGTGATCTTTGTAATATGGTTGGGCACCACACAAAGAATTGTTTGAGAAAGCCCCCTTATCATAGTGTTGCATGTCTGACTGACCGGAGGAAAAGACGGTGAGCACTAGTGAACAGTCCAGCCGGACAACTCATGAAGACACCCATTCTAAAATTCTGTCGTGGAATCCATCCAGCTGAATGGATTCCCCACCATGTATCTCTATGATATAGGACTGCAATATGATTGCATAGTTTCCTCTACCTTAGTGCACCCGGAACAGGTGACAGAGGAGATGGTGGAAATACAGGGACCTTTGAAGAGCTCCATTCCAATATCACTCTCTGTGGCAAAGGTGCACATAATATCACGTTATATGACGGGGACGAACAAAGCGGTGGACATGGAAGACCCCATCTATCCGGTTGTGCTGGATGTAGATATGTATTCTTTGGAGATCCTATACAGCCAGTGGTAGTCTCTGTTATGAGGACAAGGTTCCAGATGAAAAAGGCTCCAGCATCAACTACCCCAGCTATTGTTACAATATATACACTTCGCCACCCCACTGTGGCCAGTGATTGCAACAGTGAGGTGTAAAGTAGATTACAGAGGCAGATTAGTGTCGTAGGTAGGTTTGACGTCTTGCCGTTAGATACTTCGTCGAATGTTACGTGAAAATTTGAATCAAACAGAATTCATGAATACAAATGCCAATCCAACAAAACGAAATTGCATACAGAGACATCCTGGTTTCGCTTCTTGAGGTTTCTTTATTTTTTATTTCTTGAAGGCATTTCTTTTCTTCCCGGGAAATTGTCGACAGTTTGGGTGATACAAAAAGTTACAACATCTCAAGTTAATATTGTATTAAAACGCGCAGGTTACAAAATATATGATTAGGTTTCGGGTTGTCCGAAGTTTCTCTCTTTTCTTGTTTATAATATATACTTCGCAAGGCCATAGAGCTTACCCTTAGTAGTCATTTTCTTCATTCTTCTCTTTGAACTCGAATTTATAACAGGATTTCCTTCGTTTTTATGATAATATATCTATCTTTCGAATGGTATTTGCCACAGAGCTGGTGCCCGGATGACGTCATAGAAAGGATGTCAAGAAGTCTAGAAGACAAAAGTGCACAGAAAACTAAGGGACACAAGTTGACAACAGGAAACCTCACGCCGACGCAATCTTGACAACAAAAACATTCGTTGTGGGGTTATCAAGAGGAAAGGTCGTGCATTGGAATTCTAGAACAAAATTGGTGTGGCTATCGAATGGTTGGCAATCTAGCAGTGGCTATCAAGTTAATAACAGCTAGAAGGATATTACCGAAGATTAGTAACGCCATGGATCCAAGAACGACGGACAGAACCTAGACCGGATCGGATGAATATGACAGCAAAGACAGCCGGTGTGAACGAAAGAAGGAGAGGTATGGAAGAGTAACAACAGTGGCGATCTTAGAACAGGTTTGAGTAATTCATCTTAGTGTACATATATCTTAGATGTCGCCCTGGCAACAATAGGCTTTCTAATAGTACAGTAGAATATGTTTATTGTTACTATGTCAACTGCCGGATTAAAACAGTGTTCGCTTTGTTAACTCAGAGCGTGCTTAATCTTTTAAAGTTCACCGTTGGTTCATTGACTGTTATCTTCACTCCGTTATAGTGAGCCGAATGCTTACTGTTGAGTTCAATAATATATACATGGCAAAGCAGAATGAAGACGGACTTACAGTTTGCCAGTATTCTATCACAATTCTACATTCGTACCTTCCCGATGGCCTCCAAGATCGTGACTGCCCCCCCCCCTCCCCCAACGTGTTGTGGTTACCACCCTACGTATTTCGCCGTTTTCTTTACGCCAGGGTGGTGATCATTTGGTGCGTATCGGATGGCATTCATTTTACGGGTAAACCTAACCTCCTGATACCGGGCATATTGCGTTGTAACAATACTTTTTACTCCCTTTGTCAATCGAAGACTTTTCCTAGAAAACTTTAATCTCTCATATATATATATATATATATATATATATATATATATATATATATATATATATATATATATATATATATATAACTTCTGACAACCCTTTAATAATAAACAAAACTTTTCTAATTCAAAACCAACTCTTATCAATAACATAACGACACTAACCTTACTACTTAGTGTCAAATCTTACAACCTTACTACGCAATTTAATACCACAATAATTCTAAGGTTAATTAGGGATCCTTCTTTATTATAAGGCATCCTATCACAACAAAAATTCTGCAGATCCACTCCAAATTCTAGGATCAAGAACAGCCATGTGCTGTTACGAAAACAAAATTAAGGATATACTACAACCATTTCACTTCCCCTTCTTCATCTTTTAAGGATTTGGTCATGTGCAGCTATTCGCTTATAACCAAAAATATGCATTAGGCAATTTCTACCTCAGTAGTACTTTTACTTCTTCATCTCTCTTAGGGATTGGTCATGTGTAGCTATTTGCTTATAACCAAAAATATAAATCAAGCAATTCCTGCCTTAGTACCACTTCTTCTTCTTCCTCTTCTTCTTCATCTTTCTTAAGGATTTGGTCATGTGCAGCTATAATATAACCAAAAAACCAAAAACCTTATAACCAAAAATATACATTAGGCAATTTATACCTCAGTACTACTTCTTCTTCAACCCTCTTAGGGATTGGTTATGTGTTGCTATTCGCTTATAACCAAAAATATAAATCAGGCAATTTCTACCTCTGTACTACTTCTTCTTCTTCATCTCACGTAGGGATGGGTCATGTGTAGCTATTCGCTTATAATCAAAAATATTCATTAGGAAATTTCTACCTCAGTACTACTTCTTCTTCATCTCTCATGGATTTGGTCAACATACACACTCATATCACATTCCAATTGCATATAGATCACGCATCTTCAAACCTTCCACTCGCCGTTCAAAAACCATCAACTCACTAATAACTTAAACAAAAATTTGTGGCAACCAACATAAAAAAAATCATAAATCAATACTCACTCTCACTTAATAGAGCGGGTCTGTCATATACCCCTTCCCGCCGTATCTTTAAAACATTCTCACAACAGTTTTACATAGCAACCCAAGTTGCCCTGTACTTCCCTACTTAATCTCACAGTCAATTTACATAGACTCACTCCACACTTCTCCGGGTAACCTTATAAGAAAGAAAAATAACAACACAATTTCAGAAAGGACATTTGAATGTCGACTTTCAATTATTCTCCCTGTACCCCTCCCAGTTACGTTAAGCCTTAGTTAGCCTCTAAATTAGGCTCTTATTTAAAATAAATTACCCGGCGAATCATACCCTTCTCACCTTTTATCCTAAGTAGAGAAAATTTTTTACTATTATTCTCGCATGCCTCACTCATACATTAACTGCAACCATTTACTTCCAAAATTGATTCCATCCATCTCTTGCATGCATCGGACACCCGATACACCCAAATTCCAACTCAGTACTCAGGTATGCGACTCAATCTTTCGTCTTCTTTCCGACCCTATCATTTCTCTTATACCACAGGTACTCATAACTACTCATGTGTCCGGCACAATTTTCGGAATGCGAACTAGAAGCGCATCTGGCAAAACTAGACCAAACCTCAAAGATCACAAAAGCTATATCCTACCGCCTCCCCTTTTAAGTTTCTTACCATTAAGACCATATGCACCGGAGACACATCACAACACACCTCAAACTGACGATGCGTGCTGAGTATCTCTTCGCCACATATTTACTATCTTCCGCAACCGGTATAAATCGCATCGAATTTCTCACAGACCAACAAAACATATAGTTCTTGTTCACAAAATAAATATAAATATTAAGTCAACATCCTTTATAATAATATAAACTTTCTTAAAAATAATTCTAAATCTTTGTCACCTATCTTTCCCAAGCTTTCACAACCCAGTCACTCAGTACATCGAAAACATTGCTTATCCCTATGAACTTCCAGCCCTCTGTCAAAACCTCTGAGTCAACCCAACTCAGACAAATGCATCAACTCTAATGACACTCATAATAATCTTACATCTCTCTGTGCCAACTCTACGCTATGTCAGCCACCACACCATACATCACTTACTGTGACCACCACACATCTCCATCCGTTCATTCCAGTCAGGAGATACTTCAACTCCAATTTATTCACTCACTAATCACAACAAACGGACACAAGGTTATCCACCTTATACACTCCAAATATAAACTACTTCCCATGCTTCATGTATGTCTCTTTCAGCCAATTCACCCAGTTCTGCAAAACACCACTACTCAATCATAAAATTTTTGACACTCATGTTTTTCACAACGACTAAACTCCTATGAACCCCAAAACACGATTAACGATGGTAAAACCAAGCCAACAAAAAACATCAGATGCGAAAAGTCGGAGTGTCAATCCTTTCACTCTCCCGAATTGATGACAAAGACACGGTGGATAACTATAACTACAACTCCGACACACAAGACACGAAGAGTACCTCATCACTATGCAGAATCCAAACAATCAAAGGAGGGCTCACTTCCACATTCCTCCACACACCAATCTGCCTTGCCACACCAAAACTCCAACTCATCCTCAAGTATCTGCTGATTTCTTAGCACATCTTCCGGTTCTGCTCTCTAAATTTCTCTCTCTCTCTCTCTCTCTCTCTCTCTCTCTCTCTCTCTCTCTCTCTCTCTCTCTCTCTCTCTCTATATATATATATATATATATATATATATATATATATATATATATCTATATATATCTATATCTATAAAAGAGACTGTATGTATGTCCGTTCTTTGTGCGTTCGCGAACGGTCCATCCGATTGAGATGAAATTTTCTACACGTTTTCTTTTCATTCCTATGCAACTTTCTGTCATAGTTATTTAGTTTTTTTTCGGCTACTTACTTACTAAAATTTAATATTTCATTTTTCATTATAATTTCTATATAGCAAGGGGACTTAACTCTAGAAATGTTATTTCAAGGGGCATAACTTTTAATAACATGTCTATATACTTTATAGTCATCGTTTTCAAAGATTTATAAACTCTTTGTCTATAGTTATTTACAGGCATATGAGTTATAATAAATAATGATATAATCTTTAAGGCATTTTCAAAGTTTTCATAAAAATTATGCATAATGCATAACATTGTAACTCATCTTTTTATGCTAAAGAAATTATCTACAGTCATGTAGGTGATTAAAAACAGTTTTCATTAAAAATAATGGATGGTGTGTGGAAGGACATTCTTTTAAGTTACTGTGTGAATTTAATGAGACGCTCCCCGCCAGGAGCTGGGCGAAGCCACGACGGGTCAGATAGATAGACAGACAGACAGACAGATAGTCGGGAACGGGAGCTTATATGACTACTTATATGAATTAAATGAGATGCTCCCCACCAGGGACTGGGTGAAGCCGGGGCGGCTCAGACAGACAGACAGATAGATAGACAGACAGACATACAGACAGACAGACAGATAGTCGGGAACGGGAGCTTATATGACTACGTATATGAATTAAATGAGATGCTCCCCACCAGGGACTGGGTGAAGCCAGGCCGGGTCAGCTAGACAGACAGACAGACAAACAAGCAGACAGACAGACTGATAGATAGATAGATCCCCTCCAGGGACTGGGCGATGCCGGGCCGGGTCAGCTAGTGTATATATATATATATATATATATATATATATATATATATATATATATATATATATATATGTATATATATATATCGTAATTCTCTCCCTCTTCAGAAGTCACAATTTTTCTTGGTTCGTCTTCGCTAATATTCTACTCCTTCTTCTCTACCTTTTTAATAATTGTAACTGTCTGTAAAGAACTCTGGCCTCAACATCCTATAATCCTTGATCTGTCTAGCGACTGCGTCAGTGCACCCCGGTGTAAATTCTATTTCTGTCATTTCTCCAACATTTTTCTTCTTAGGAGTATTCTTTCTATTATCAGTAGTATTCTTATTTAAATATAACCACGGTCTTATTGATTTCATAAGACTTCTAGCCTTTACCTCCGCTTCAGCCCCCGGCTGGTTATTTGTTATACTTTCTACCAGACTAACATCGTGCTTTTTGAAGGTATCTTTTTCTCTCACCCTTGGTATACGTCTGCCAGCTTTCGCTACTTTTCTGCTATGTATATTGGTATCTTCCTATGGTGAGTCACCAAATTAAATTTTACCTGCTTGCCTACCATCGATTATCCAGTACGAGGAAACAACTCCCTTCGAGTCAGGACATGCTCGTTGTACAATCCTCCTGTTTCTGCTCATTCCTTTTAAGCCCCTGTCAGGTATATATTCTATATCAAAATTTGAGAGGTCTGAAAATTCTGATTCTAAGGACGGTTCAGATTCTTCTTCTCCATATCCCTTATATCTGAGCAAACTTTTCTCAGACCTAGCCTTAACACTCTTTCTAATTTTCTTTCTGGCGTCCCTGGTCTTTTCCTGCCTGTTCACCGTAAGGTCTGTCTCCTTACATTACCTGTAACGCCTTTTGTTTTGCTAATTTCAACTGCGCCTGTTCTGTTGCTCCGGTTGAGCTGGTCTGAATTCCTCCCTCTAACTTTATAGTTGGTTGGGTTTGCGTTTTCTTTACCACTTTATCTATCTGGGTCTGTCTACTCTTTTCTGTCATATTGTCAGTCTGTGTTTGCGTCTCATGTTCCACCTTTTCAACAATTTTAGTCTCCTTTTTCAGTCTGATTAAGCTTATTGATGTTGCTTTTGGACAACTGTGGTTCGTCCCGTTTGTCTCCTCTTCCTTACTACTCAACTTAGTGATATCGTATTTCAGCTGTCTAACTTCAAAACATCTATCTCTTAAGGCCTTGGCGTTTTCACTATAGGACGGCCAGTTCCATCGTTTCTTGTAACAACTATTTTTCTGATAATTACCCACTTCCGTCATTCTATTCTGTTTCTCTATATATTCCTGTGTTTCAATCATGTGCGATTTCGTATTGATAGAATTTATAACTTTAATATTCTTACCGCATTGTCTGCCATCATTATAAACAGGCCGTCTTCTACTTGATTTACACACGCCGCAGCAACCCATACCAGTTCTATACGTCTGGTCATACGTTTACCTCCACATCCAGTCTACCATATTCACAACTCGGTGGACAGCCGTTTTCAAATTCTCCAGCCAGTCTTTCTCGCGGCGTAGATATAACGTTTTCATGGTAGTTCACTGTGCCTTCATAACCTGAATGCTGCAATTCTATCAAGTTTCACGTTTCAAACTTACACTTAGATCACTTAATGTAATCTGTTGCCCTTCTAATTTTACAACACAATGTTAAGAACCGGCAGTTAAGAATGCGAATTCGGTGACAAGAGAAAGTACCTATTAAAAATCGTGTACCACACTGTATAATTAAGCCCTAAGCCTAATTGTCTCTACACCCTTATGACATGATCGACATATCCAATCATCTGATTGCTCCTCTCCATATTTTCCTTAATATATTTTGTAAAGAGACTTCCCTCATATCCATAATGAACACGAATGCTACCACTAAATTTAATTGTCACGTTATATAAATAAGTTTTAATAGGTTTACTTAGCTGATTGTTCTGCTTCTTGTGTTGACCTGATTCACTCCACTGCCGAAATTTTCCGAGTAGCTGGGAGACCGGTGAAAATTTGGCTCCTTGAAGAAAATTCTGCGTTTCTGTCCAGCAACGGTAAGGTTCAGGTTCCCCGCCGACAGTTCTGCACTTCTGAAACGACAAAAGAAATGTTCAGGTTCCCCGCCGACAGTTCTGCACTTCTTGAATGACAACGGAAAGGTTCAAGTTCCTTGCCAACAGTTCTGCACTTCTTGAACGACAACGGATAGGTTCAGGTTCCTCGCCGACAGTTCTGCACTTCTTAAACGACAACGGAAAGGTTCAGGGTCCTCGCCGATAATTCTGCACTTCTTAAACGACAACGGAAAGGTTCAGGTTCCTCGCCGAAAGTTCTGACCCTCTTGGGTGACGACAGTAATGTTCAAATTCTTCAAAGACATTTCTGACCTTCTTGAATGACAACTGTAAGATTATGGTTCTTCAAAGACATTTCTGACCTTTTTGAATGACAACCGTAAGATTCTGGTTCTTCAAAGATATTTCTGACCTTCTTGAATGCCAACTGTAAGATTCTGGTTCTTCAAAGACATTTCTAACCTTCTTGAATGACAACTATAAGTTTCTGGTTCTGCAAAGATATTTCTCACCTTCTTGAATGACAACTGTAAGATTCTGGTTCTTCAAAGACATTTCTGACTTTCTTGAATGACAACTGTAAGATGCTGGTTAATCAAAGACATTTCTGACCTTCTTGAATGACAACTGTAACACTCTGGTTATTCAACGACAGTTCTGCGTTCCTTCCTCCGCGACAGCCCAGGTTCCAAATCCTGGTGCTAAGGCACCAAATACACTCTGTTGCAATACTTCAATAAACTGCCTAAAGCACAATTACCTCCGCGTAAAAGTGATATGTATATGAATAGTGGACTTCTCTACAGACGGGCAGGTACTGAGGGACAAGAGCATTCACAACTCGTCGTCCCGACTTCATTTGGAGCTCATATTCTTGAAATGGGCCACATTTTACCATTCAGTGGGCACATGGGTATCAATGCTTCTACGCAACGAATTGCCATGCACTACTTTTGGTCAGGGATGAATTCAGACATTATACGTTCTGTTAAATCATGCCCGGAATGCCAAAGAGTCTCCTCAAGACACTGGACTCCACCGGTGACACTGGGAATAATGCTAATTACTGGAACTCCTTTCGAAAAGGTAGCAAAAGACATTATCTGACCCCTCAACCGCACGAAAAGGCAAAGGGGCAGCAAGCGTTCCACTTTCTTCAACTGATTCGAAGCATGTCGCTGAGATTTTTACTCGGCTTGGATTTCCTCTTAGGATCCTCACCGATAATGGATCACAGTTTCGTGGTAAGCTCATGGAAGAAGTCTTTAGATTATTCCAGTGTCGCCATATCTATTCATCTCCTTATTTCCACAATCAAATGTGAGCGTAGAACGTGGAACGGGACCCTCATCAGTATTCTGAGAAGACTTGCTCAGGAGAGACCAAATGATTGGGACTTTTATATACCGGCAGCACTTTTTTCTTATTGGGAAGTTCCCCATCACTCAACTGGGATGGCACCAGCAACTTTTTTGTTTGGACGCCCAATTAAGGGGCCACTAGAAGCTTTACTACGGACAAGGACTGATAATCCTGCGGATGATATAGTCGTTACTGCATCCGTATACGTTGCTGAGTTGAAGAAACGTCTACAACATGGTTGGAGACAGGCGAATGAAAATCTACGTCAAGCCACGCTGAGAATTGCTCGCTATTTAAACATAAAAGCAAAAGATAGAGAGTTAGAAGTGGGTGGGAAAGTTTTCTACTCAGCGAGTCCTGCCCATGTGAAAAGCTTTTCACGGTCTAGTGTATAAACTAGATTTTCACTCTAAACTGTGCCATGACCTATTCATTCATTCATTCATTCATTCATTCATTCATTCATTCATTCATTCAGTAGCATTTCGTGTGCAGAACATTGCTCCCATAACAACTTTCTGGAAAACCTCTCGATCATAAGCAAGTTGTCCTGAGTCCGATACACCCATCTGGAGATTATCTGTCATATCCTGCACCCATTTTCTCTTTGGTCTTCCTCTTCCTCTCTTCCCCGGCATATACCCCTCCATTATTTTTCTCTCCAAACTTTCAGACGTTTCAAGTTACCAAAATATTTCAATTCTCTTTGTTTTATCGAGTTTAGTAGCCAACCTCGGTTAGCTGGGTAGTTGTATCCCCTATCAAATGAGATGTAAGACGCTTCCTTGCCCCCGTCAGTCTACGGTACACCCTTGGGCAAGGTGGAGTACCCGTTTAGCCCCCCAATCAAGGTACGTGAAGCCATGGAAGCAGGGGGTGGATGGAGGGTGAGAGCAGCCGACAGATTGTTGTTGGTTATGGTCTGCACTCTGCGGCGATAGGCAGATGATCTCATCAGTAGAGACAATGACAGACTATTACAGTCACTGCCCAGAAGGAAAGCAATGGCAAATTACCTTCTGCAAAAGTGTCAAGAAACCATAATAACCATGAAAGAAAGCATAATAAGAAAGAGATCTGGTGGCGAGACCCCCAGGCCAGGCAGATCAGATAACACTGGGGAAGAGTGTGATACAGGGACCAGTACTAGTAATCGTGATGACGGAGTTAATCCTGACTGTGTTACCAAGGAAATCTCATGTGCCAGACTAAGAAACAGAGTGAGAATAGGAACGTGGAATGTGAGAATTCTGCATGAGGGGAAGCTTAAAGTAGTATTGAGATGAGATTGAGATGTTGAATATTAAAATTTTAGGAATTAGTGAACATCGTTGGAGAGGCAAGGGACATTTTACAACTGAAAATGGAAGTATTTTCATTTATTCTGATAGAGACGTCGGAGGCCAGAGTGGAGTGGCATTTTGTTTAGATAAAACTGCAGAAGCTTTAATGGGATATAATCCAGTTAGTTATAGAATCCTCACTATTAGACTTAAAGGCCGTTCAAAAAACACAACTCTCATGCATATATATGCACCTACGTCAACAGCAAAGGAGGACGAAACAGAAGAATTTTACAACACACTGCAAGACACATTAAATAAGATTGGTCGTAATGATATAGCAATAATAATGGGAGATTTTAATGCAAAAGTAGGCAGAGGAAGAGCTGAAAATGAGAGACACGTTTCAGGAAAATGTGGATTTGGAAATAGAAATGATGCAGGTGACAAACTAATTGAATTTTGCACAGAAAATGAGTTAACGATAGCCAACACACTTTTAAACAGCACCCAAGAAGACTCTTCACACACAGTATTATCAAAAATCAAAATTATATTTTAATACAAAGAAGATGGAGATCAAGCATAACATCTGCAAAAACACTACGAAGTGCAGACTGT
>OY992882.1:70148234-70227164 GCA_963921405.1 Cepaea hortensis
TCAAAGTTGCCTTCTATCATGAGATTGATTGCTAGCTTATACTCCTTCTTAGCATGTCACTTCTCTTCACTCATTCACACTCATTCACCCGAAATCGTTCTCATACTTGCATGTAAGATAAGTAATTATATTTATGTTATTTCCCAATGATTACTTTAAATGTTTACACCATTGCCATCACAATGAAATCTCAGTCATTCCACAATCATTCATCAGACACAATCATATCTGTATGGATGACAATTAAGCACATGTATGTGCTTTATAAAGGATAAATTCACAGATTCAACAACAATTACATTACAATGGGATCTCAATCATTCCACCACCATTCATCAGTGTCAACAACTCATGTTTCAGGCATCATCGGATTACTTCTCCCACACCATACAAGAAACTTGCAAGTCGTGTGCGAGGAATGAAATGGTACATTTTATTGCCGTTGGCTCTTTACAATTGCAAAACAGTCGCTATCTAATCACACATAAAGTCACAATATTCTCTATCACTAGTTTTCCTAAACCCTATAGCTATTCTCTATCTACTAGGCTATACGAAAACTATCTTCTATTCTACACGATGTGAACACTACAGAGTCAGTCCCCAGTCTGACTTCCTTCACTCGCGTCGCTACACGCCACGCGGAAGGACCTTCATGCGTCCTTCAGCTCTTTGCGTGCTAGGTCAGTTAGCACGCTTCTATTAGCTGTCTTTGGTTTGAGTGGCAATCGTAGCGATCACGCAGGCGTGATTCTGTCGTGACCAGTAGTGCTAACTATCTGGTCAACGCCTTCGTGTGAGGACTAGTTAATAGTCCCCCTTTTCTATCATCTATCCTGCCCTGATCCCGGGCACTATGTTCCCTCTACTCTATCTGAGGTTGACCCCACGTCCCGGTGGTGTTCTATCATGAGGCAGGCTTCCTGCCTCCTGCTTCAGTCTTTGACACACACCCTCCCCTCCTGTGTTGCGTCATCAACTTTGACTCATTGGTTGTGACGCAAGAGGTTTATAAAAAATTAGTGTGTCTAATTTTTGTCAAAGACTGTAGATAACCTGGCTCTGGGCTACTCAATAGACCTACTGACTAATGTAACAATGTAGCATCACTTTACTTGGCTACTGGCAATCGCCACAAACTTGTCTGGTTGGCGTGAGCCCTCTTCTCAATCGCAATATTATATTAATTAGAGGTATGTCTGAACCGGACCGTTGTCTTATAAGACCTGCCCTCAAATAGTAAATTAACTCACTACCCATACAAAGTTGACTTTCTGAAGGTCAACACATTTATTGCTTCATGTCCCCCATATAATATTAAACAACCATTACACAAGCTGTGAGCGACAGGCTTTACCTATCTCGCTTCCGCATGTAAAGTCATATTTCACTGTTAAGTTAGTGTTTCGTTGTCTATTATGTCCCCTGACCCGGAGTTATCTCCCTTTGATCTATTAAAAATGTATGCAATTTATATGTTTGTTTTTCTGGTTGTTTGTGTGTTTGGATGTAATTAAACGTATACTCTACCCTCTAACATGTGTATCTAACTATCATGTGTATGTAAGTTAGTTTTTCAAGTGCCATAATTCATTTAACTGTGGTCACAAACATGTGTATAATACAAATCTGCGACTACGTTTTTGTCTTATGAGACTCAAAATACTTTCACTAAGATCCTAAACTAAACTACACAAAATACATTCATTACAACAGATTTTCAACATTGAAACCAACATTTGACGGCAACAAAAATAAAAAGTCTTGTTGAGCGGCAAAAAAATCCGCTGACTGTTCTCACTCTCTCCTGTATATTTTACATTTGTTCTCACTTTCACACTTCTGTCACACATCTTTCACCTTCCCTTATGTCACACTTCTTTTACCCTCACTATTGGCACACATATTTTACCCTCATTTCTGTCACACATCTTTCATCCTCATTTCTGTCACACTTCTTTCATCCTCATTTCTGTCACACATCTTTCATCCTCATTTTTGTCACACTTCTTTCATCCTCATTTCTGTCACACATCTTTCACCCTCACCTTTGTCACACATCTTTTACCTTCATTTCTGTCACATAACTTTCACTCTCATAGTTATTTAAAAACCTTGGAGTGACACTGTACAAGCTTGGCTCAGTTTGACAGAGTTGAGCCTAATGACTGTGCAATAACCGTTGCACATGTCAAGTATTTACAACATATTTACATGTAAGAAAAAAGGGTTAATGGTTTGTACCCTGGTATTCTTAACCACTGTATTCTACAGAAATATTACTCTAAATACTGACATACTAATACTAGTTCTATAAATATACATTTAATGTGTTGCCTATTTTAATCTATCTGTCATATTAATCCTAAAATAAGCTTACATTACTCCTAATATTTATCTAATTTAAGGGATATAATTTACCTATGTGAAATGACATTGATGTGAGATGAGTTATGTCCCTTTGTGAAATGGGTGATGTGAAATGTAATAAGTTACGTCCCTTTCTAAAATGGGTGATATTCTAACTAATGTTTTTAAATGAAAAAAAACTATATGATTGATATTCTTATTCTATATGGTGTAACTGATGTATCTTTAAGTGTATAATCTTTCTATTCTATTATGGTGTAACCTAATCATGCTACTAAATGATAACGTTTGTTAAATGGATTGGTTAAGATGGAATGAAATCAAATGAAATGAAACAAAGTGAAATATAATACACTGAATGATACTATTCATATCTAAACTTCTTATAATTAGTTGTCATGTTTAAATTACTATCCTAATCTAATTTTAAAGCTAAATAAATATGTAAATTAATATTCTATCTACCAAAAATAAAATGAAAAATATTATATTGTCTAACTCTAAATATAAATTAAAATGACATAATCTATCTATATGGTATCACTATATTAAAACATTATGATACATATCACATTAAGTTTATATATACATGGTCTTTAAATGCCTCAGGTTAGTCGTTGCCATTAATATTCAGAAACATGCTTTCATTGGCATACTATCTATACAATTGTTCTGGGTATTTGAAATCCATTACACAGTCATATTTGTTCTATGGGTATTGCACCTGTAGAGTTCGTTTGTAAAGTAGACTACTGTTTTCCGTGTCTGTATGTATATAATCATCTGACACTGTTTTTCTCTGTTTAAGACAACTAATTCACTGGAACATATATGGAGCTTAGCAAGTAATAAGCTGTCCTAGTTCACAAGGTGATATATTTGTTCCCAGAGTAAAGTTCTTACTTTTGATGTCTACGGACACATAGCAGGTAAATGTTTTTGGTACTTAGTTCAGCACATCATATTCATGTATTTCTAACATATTTCACATAGAATATTTGACTGCACTAAATTAACATCTATTACTCTACACTCTTATGTGGAAATTTCTGGTATTGCTACATCAGATGGTCGACTAAGGGTATCAGCCAAGATGTTATCTTTCCCCTTAATATGCTCTATACTAAAGGTGTAATTTTGTAGTATTAGCGACCACCTGTATATTCGGTCATTTCGATGTACACCACTCTGTATGACCGTTATTGGGGAGTTGTCAGTCTGGACAATGAAGTGCACACCCGACAGAAATCGATGCAGCTTTCTCACCGCATAGATGACGCTTAAGGCTTCCAACTCGGATATGGAATATCTGGACTCGGTGGGTGTGATCTTACGGCTCACGTAGCAAATCGGATGGAAGATGCCCTCATAAAATTGGCCTAGTACTGCAGCGATGGAGATCCTGCTGGCATCTGTCCTAAGATAATAAACGAGCCTCGGATTAGGCAAGCGGAGGATTGGAACATTACTAAACAAAATTTTCAATTTTGACAATGCAGAAATTAATAATGCATCTTTGACATCCAATTTTACAGAAGCTTTTAAAACATTGGAAAATACACTTGTAATCTCCGCTAAATTTGGAATAAATTTACTATAGTAATTCACTAACCCCAAAAGGCTTCTGACCTGTTTCTTGGTGGTAGGCATGGTCAGATTTATAAATTTGGTAATAATTTTCTGGTCAGTCTTTAGTTGACCTTGAGAAATGACATGACCCAAAAAATCAATTTCTTTTAGGCCCAATTCGACTTTGCTCGGTTTGACAGTGAGCCCGAAGAGTCGCAACCTATTAAAGACATGTCTCAGTTTCAGTAGGTGTGTTGTCCAGTCATCAGTATGGACACATATATCATCTATATAGGTCACTGTATTCGTCACTCCATGAAGTAGATCTCTAGTTAAGCGTACGAAAGTGGCAGGAGCGTTTCGAAGTCCGAAAGGAAGAAAACGCCACTCGTAAAGTCCTAAAGGTGTTGAAAAGCAGTAAGATGGATGGATTGAGACTGCATAGGGACTTGCCAATATCCCTTAGTGAGATCTAATTTAGAAAAAATTTTGGAGGTGGACATGTCAAGAATAAGATCTTCGCAGGAAGTAATTGGCTCTGCGTCGATCTTGGTGACGTTGTTGAGCTTTCGATAGTCCACGCACAGACGAATTGTAGAATCTTTCTTCTTAACTAGCACAATTGGAAAAGAGTACTCAGAGGTGGATTTCTGGATGATCCCACTAGCCTCTAAATTCAGAATTTCCTTATTTAGATTTTCCCTATAGCTTAGTGGGATTGAGTACGGCCTGCATTTAATAGGCTTAGAGTCCGAAAGAAGAATGGAGTGTTCGATTCTGTCCGTCCTACCTGGAATGTCAGAGAATATGTCTTTGTATTCCGTCACTAATTCTACTAATTGTCGTCGTTGACTGTCTGTTAGTCCCTGTTCTATATGTATGCTATCTAATGTAGCAGTCTTGTCTACAATAGGAACTGGTAGTTCCATTCCGTCGTCGTCTACCTGATTCAGTACGGTGGTGGTGCTAAGTGTGTATTCTGTATTCTCGCTAAGTGTATGCTCGTCGGATATGCCAGTCTCACTAACTAGTGTAGTTGCGTTGTGTATGTCTGTCGTCTGATCACTTGGTGTGGGTGCACTGTGTTCGTCTGTCTCTACTTCTGTCTCTTGTCGTGAATAGTAAGGTTTCAACATGTTGACATGGAATATCTTTAAGTTTCCGTTTATTGATATTTCATAGTCAACATCTGAAATTTTACGTACCACCTTGAATGGCCCTTGCCATGAAGTCAATAATAAATTTCGTTTGTCAGGAAGCAAGAGAAGTATGTCTTGATCTGGTTCAAGTTCAATTGTTCTCGCCCCTTTGTTGGCATATTGGCGGTAGATTTGACCCTTCCTCTCCAAAGCTGCCTTAGCTATAATACACGATTTCATGATTTTATCTCGTGTTTCAGTCACCATTTCATAAGGTGTTTTTGGTTCGGGAATTTGCATAGAATTCGTTATTGCCTGATGATAAATGGTTAGGGGTCCACGTGGGTTAGCCCCGTACACTAATTCAAACGGTGAGAAACCCGTGCTCGAATGGGGAATCTCCCGATAGGCGAACAGCACTGTTGGTAACAGTGTATCCCAATCAGCTGGGTTTTCTGCTGTTACCTTAGCCAGCATATGCTTAAGATCTCCATTAATTTTTTCTACTATCCCATTGCTGGCTGGATGGTACGCTGTCGTGAAATGTTGTTTAATCCCTAACATTTTTGTAAGGGCTTGCGTTGCAGCCGATATGAATTGAGTTCCACGATCGGATAAAATGGTCCGTGGAAATCCGAATCGTGAGAACAGGTGTAGAAATACATTGGCAACATCTTTGGGGGTGATGTACTTCAAAGCTACTGCCTCAACCCACCTTGTACATAGGTCGACCATCGTTAATATGAAGCGATTTCCTTTGCTGGACACCTGATTCAGGGGTCCAACAATATCTACCGCCACACTCTCAAATGGCCTAGAAGCCAGTGTAGAAGGTTGTACTTCAGCTGTAGGATGTTTACCCTTTCGTACTAACTGTTGACAGACATTACACGAACGACAAAATAATTTAATATCATTGCAAAAACCTGGCCAATAAAAATGAGCCTGAATTCTGGCCCTGGTTTTGTCATATGCAAGATGGCCAGCAAACGGTGACTCATGTGCAATCTTTAGCACAGTTAGGCGATGTTGTACAGGTAACACCGTTTGCTGAATCTCATGGTTACCAGTAGTATAATATCTAGTAAGGATGCCATTATTTAATCTGAAGAACCATGATGCGTTCTTTGTAACTTTGGCTCGTTCTTTCAATACTTTTAAATAAGGAGACAAACTAGGATCAGCTTTCTGCTGTTCTATGAATTTTTGTCTGTTGGTATCATCAGTGCTAGATGGAGAAAGCACCAGTAGTCTCTCATCTTGAAGCGTGTCTTGATGTTTTATAGTGTCTGCTCTGGTTGTTGCATTAACTGCATTCAGTTGGTTCCATGCAGTTATTTCATCGCTAGTACATTGTTTTAGTTGGGGTAAGCAACCCAGAATTAAATCAGTACAAGGGTTGTCAAGTACAGCACAAGTAAATGTACCCGAAAGGAAAGGAGTGTTAATACGGGCTTTGGCCAAAGGGTAAATTTCAATGTTACCCGAAAAGGTTCGGCATTTGACAGAGTCACCTGTATAATCCTCTTGACTCACCAGTTCCTTTCTGAGACCAATAAGGGTACTACCGCTGTCCAGCAAACATTGGCATGGTCTATCATTGACCATTGCATTGTGGAACTCTAAATTGCCTCTGGAGGCTAAGGCTGCATTCACACTCTCAGATGAGAATGGAACTGTATGTCCACATTCTAATTTTCCGTCAGCATGAAATTGGTGACATCGCTCACAACTGTCAAAACTCAACATATCGTTTACACAACACACCTCTTCTGTTTGGTTAACAGGTAATTCATTTTCAACATCACACTCAGTCTCACTACCACTATCAGAAGATGTATCAAGTAAAATAGCATTGTTGGCTTTCATACGTTGGCGCCCTAGGCACTTATTTGAATAATGGCCGTAGCTGGAACAAAAAAAAACATTTAACGGCACGCCGGTATGCAGATCTTTTGTTCTGTTGCTTCTTAATAACATTTTCAAGATGTGCCGGATAACTCGGCGATTTGTCACACATTGAATAAGTGTCATGTAAAAGTTGACAGTGGATACATTTTGAAATTTTTCTATCTTTTTTGTCAAATTTATTAAATGGTTTTCTATTGCTCTGATAGTTTTTAGATTGATCTTTTACAAAGGAAACTATTTCAGAGTCATTTGAAGTCTTAAAAATATTTCTGTTTGAAGAAAAATATGCCGACCCTTTCTTTTCAAACTGTTCTATGGTTTCAATGTCTGACTGCTGCAAAAATTTAGCAAAAGAGGATGGTATCGTGGATATTACTTTATCCATAGTTATTAAGTTTTTCAATCTATCAAAGTCTTTTCCTATGTTAGCTGCTTTAAGCCACCTATTTAGTACACTTTGAACATTTGAGACGTAGTCAATGAAAGTCTCAGTAGGTTTGGGTTTTAAATTTGAGAACTGAACCTGATACCCAGGGGCATCAAGTAAAAAGTGTTGCATAATCCTATCACGGATGTATTGGTAGTCAGATCTAAGATCGGTTGGTATAGATTCTATCACTTTAAGGGGCTCACCACTCAGGTTCTTCATATAAATCATAGCCCACATCTCTAAAGGAACTTGGTGATATTTAAACTGATACTCGACATTTTCTGTCCAAGCAGATATTGAATCGTCTTTACAATATGGTTTGATAATATTTTTGTATTTGTTGAATTTATTTTCTTCTTGTTGACTTTTAAGTTTAGTGGCAGAGATCTCTGCGTGTGAGTCTACATCCATCTCTTTCATCTTTAACTGTGTCTCTGATTCTACTTGTATTTGTTTTTCCTTAACTCTTGCCATTTCATCTATCTCTTTTTGCTTTAGTTCTCTTTCTTGATCTAATGTCTTTTGTTTTAGTTCTTTCTCCTGTTCTAATTGCTTTTGCTTTAATTCTTTTTCCTGATCTATTTGCCTTTGCTTTAATTCTAGTTCTTTCTGTTTATTTTCCTTATCCTGCTCTAACTGTTGTTGCTTAATTTGTAATTCTTTTTGTTTTGTTATCTCAGCTAGTTGTATCTGGTGTTGTCTTTCCTGTGCGCGTTCATCTCTCTCTGCATCCTTTGCTTCTTTAAATTTTTGATCCGCATATTGTTCTAGCTCTTTACCTGTGTATTGCAATTCTTTGCCTGCTTTAATGAAGTCAGCTAGAGTAGCCATGTTGTTGGGTAATTGGCTCGCGTTGACCTGAACTGACTGCTTCACTCAGTTATTTTTCTTTAATATGCTATGTTATTTAATATCTGAGCACTACAAATTGTACTCTTTGTTTACAATCTGGAAAATTGTATTCTCCACAAAATTAGAGCACAAAGTCTGTTCATACAATACACGCTGAAAAAGAGATGCACTATTAATCACAATGCATGCCAAAAACGTAGGTTTTACTCATCTTTATGTTCCCGAGAACAAGGAACAACACGTCAGCAACACCGGTCCCGTTGTTTGGCACCCCGGAATACACACGAGTTTTCTACTCAGGTCACCTTATTTGGCACATCGGCACACACTCACGTTATCTATCAGCTGTAGTGCACCCTGGTTACAGAGCAGCAACAATTAACAACTCGTAAACGAAAAATAGATTTTTGACAAATTGGTACAATGACCCTGACATGCCCACGAACAAACAGAACATCGATTAATTACTATTTAATGTCAATGTCCTGTCTTCGTTCTACAGTAATATGTCTTTCGTTACTAACCTAGTTTAATCTATGGAAGTATGGTGCAGACAAAATCTAATTTGCATAGCCGAAAGTAGTGCCCTCGTGACGGTAAACAAATAGAAAAGTACGAAAAAAAAAATCAATAACTGCTTTTAAATAAATATAAATATAATAATAATGTGTAGATAAATAAATATATTCATTCTCTAACTTAAATAAACAAATAATAGTTAATATATCGTAAAGATTCAGGCAGGCAGTAGCTTTGCAGTTTGTAAACACTGAAATGCTGATTCCAAATGGCGAGGCCCAACTGTTTGTCAATCGTGCCACGTCACAGGCGCAGCGCTATTTTTAGCTTGCAAAAATCAATACTGTCGCTGACCTCTGTATTGTTCCGCCATGAATCATTTTTGACAATTATTCAAAAACAAATAAATAATTACATAAATCAATGAAAGAAGAACATAATATGAATACTTACAACTTTGAAAAACACATTATTTAAATATATAACATTCTAATAAGCACAAATAAACATTATTTCATCACGATAGGCACAATTCTGCTGGCAACTCGATCTAGTCTGCATACGTCATCGTCACTGACACACATTAAACATTTAATCTTTGTAATATCCTATCTGTAACCCTAGTCTAGAGCCGTGGGTAAGTGTTATAGCTTGAACTCAGGTTCAAGCCGCACTTCTGACACCACATTTAATCCTATTGCCTGTCAACAACTCATGTTTCAGGCATCATCGGATTACTTCTCCCACACCATACAAGAAACTTGCAAGTCGTGTGCGAGGAATGAAATGGTACATTTTATTGCCGTTGGCTCTTTACAATTGCAAAACAGTCGCTATCTAATCACACATAAAGTCACAATATTCTCTATCACTAGTTTTCCTAAACCCTATAGCTATTCTCTATCTACTAGGCTATACGAAAACTATCTTCTATTCTACACGATGTGAACACTACAGAGTCAGTCCCCAGTCTGACTTCCTTCACTCGCGTCGCTACACGCCACGCGGAAGGACCTTCATGCGTCCTTCGGCTCTTTGCGTGCTAGGTCAGTTAGTACGCTTCTATTAGCTGTCTTTGGTTTGAGTGGCAATCGTAGCGATCACGCAGGCGTGATTCTGTCGTGACCAGTAGTGCTAACTATCTGGTCAACGCCTTCGTGTGAGGACTAGTTAATAGTCCCCCTTTTCTATCATCTATCCTGCCCTGATCCCGGGCACTATGTTCCATCTACTCTATCTGAGGTTGACCCCACGTCCCGGTGGTGTTCTATCATGAGGCAGGCTTCCTGCCTCCTGCTTCAGTCTTTGACAATCAGAAATTCTAATATTTGTCTGGATGATAATTAGTCATACTGATGTGGTTCACAAATGATACATTCACATCTGTTTAACAATAATGTAATCACACATGATCACCACAGACATGTTCCCATCAATTACATAGATTTATGTGTTATACCCAATCCACATTCATTCATTATGAATCCTAACCATTCTTGCATGGCGGTTGATTAAGCATTATTATCTAGCTCACAAATATTAATTACACATGTTCATCATGATCTCTATAGAAATCTATTTGGCTCCCATGTGCTCATGAAAAAAAAAAAATCTACTTGACTCTTACACATTACACTAATTTGTCTTACCAGTGTTTGCACATTTAAAATAGTTTTCTTACCACTGCACCAAGTATTCTTAGCCTTCTAAATCTTAACTTACTCACCAACTTCTAAATCACTGCTGATTGAGTTTGACTACTTAAGAAATAAATTGTACATTCTAGGTCTAATGCTTACTCATTAAATAAGTTGTTTAACTAGAAGAAACCTTCCTTATGGTTTAACCTCGTGTACTATTTATTCATAAACTATGACATCTGAATAAGTACTTAGTCTCTCCTAATTAAATTCTTACTGACTAACCACTTGGTTACAACACATTCACTTACCAATTTCTTGGGAAAGGATCACTTACTAACTAATATAAAATATAGCATTGTGCTTACCTTCATGTTGATTGAATTACTTCAAAACACTTTGGCGACAGGTTTCAAGATCTCACTCGGATTCGGTTTTCCAAATGCGATATCCTTGTGGGCTGATGCTTTCCTCATTTGAAGAATGAATAAGTTATCTTGTTTTAGCTGTTTTGGAAGAAGATATCACTCCCTGAGATGCATCGAATCTTCTCCTGTCCCGTACGTGGTTTATGTAAACAGAACGTTTTTTTTCCGCCGGCATGCTGCATTTATTTCAGTTCCGTCCTGCTGGCGCTTGTGACGTCACAGCCAATCCAAAGCCTTCTTTCATCCGCTCTTCGGCGCAATTTCGCTGTTGGCTGGTATGTCGGTAAAATGGGGTTGTAGTGGGGGAAATATTAATCAAGCTTTTGACGGTTTCGAGAATTATATCACAATGCCCTAAATATCGGTGGTCATGACATACCAGAGATCTGTGTGCTGATGATACAGTATTGCTTTCGACAACACAGAATGGTATATAGTCTCAACCCAATTGAATAGTGAAAATCACAACTTATATCTTGGCATAGCAAAAACAAAGATGGTGCATACAGATAAAACTAATATGGAGAAAGAAATCTATGTTGGTGAGGAAAGATTGGAGGTGGTGGAAAATGTTGAATATCTTGGATCATTGCCAACAACGGTGACACAATGAAAGAAATTAAACGACGACTATCAATTGCTCTTCAAAGACTAAGGCAACTGAATAAATTATGGGGTGGAAGAGACAGAACTACAGAAATTTGGTTTTTAAGAGCATGCATCTTTCCCATTGCAACATACGCCTGTGACACCTGGATACTTGCTGAGAAAGCTGAACAGCGCATAAATGCATTTAAATATAGGTGTTATAGACGACTTCTGGGAATATCTTGGGTAAAGAGGGGAACAAATGCATCCATGTTTCGGGAGCTGAATATTGAAGAGGGTTGGCTATTGAAGACGATAAAACAGAGAAAACTGAAATGTTTTGGTCACTTGATACGCCACGAAAGTTTGGAGAGAACAATAATGGAGGGGTATATGCCTGGGAAGAGAGGAAGAGGAAGGCCAAGGAGAAGATGGGTGCAGGATTTGGCGGATGATCTCCAGATGGGCGTATCAGACGCGGGACATCTTGCTTATGATCGAGAGGTTTTCTGGAAGGTTGTTATGGGAGCGAGGTTCTGCAAAGGACATGATACTGAATGAATGAATGAGTAGCCAATCCCCTTCAATATTCAGCTCTTTTCGTATGAATGCATTTGTTCTTTTCTGTATCTAAGATATTCGTAGAACACGACTATAACATTTATATTCAAAGGCATTTATACGCAATGGGAAAGATGCATCCTCTTAAACATCTAAAATTTGTAGATCCATCTGTCCCACGCTACAATTTATTCAGTTATATTAGTTGTTGAAGAGCAGTAGACATTCGTCTGTTAATTTCTTTCATTGTGTCACCATTGTTGATAATCAATGACCCAAGATATTCGAAATTTTCCACCACCTTCAATTTTCTCTCATTAACATATATTTCTTTCTCCATATTAGTTTTATCTATATGCAATATCATCGTGTTTGCTTTGTTAAGATATATGTTGTGATTTTCACTATTCTTAAGAGTTGGGGTTAATAGTTTTTCTGTACCATTCTGTGATGTGGGTAGTAATACTGCACCATCAGCATATCGAATCTCTATCTTTAAATTTTTTTTTTTTTGGGGGGGGGGGAGGTATGGGGTGTCAGACATTGGTAGTACCTTTAGTAAGGTCGGCTATCACTCCCTTTTCAAGGGACCATCCGCAACTTCCATGCATGACATCCAGCTCATGCCTGTGGCTCCTAGCAGCTGTCAGCATGCGACAGCGACCACCCCCTGGGCAACAGCTGTGACAGGCTGGCTAAACCATAGCATGAGGAAGAGGCTAGAAAAGGTGCCCCAAACATTGTCTGCTTCATCATTACCTAACCAGCTAGCCGCGGTTGGTGGGTACCCTATACTGCGGTCGACATACAAACAAAGAAATACCACGTAAAGCTAAAAGAGCAAACCATATTCCCTTAACAATCGGAACTTGGAATGTACGCACCCTACTTGATAGAGATGGCGCGTCGGGTCCAGAGTGACGAACAGCGCTGATTGGGAGACAGCTGGACAGGTACAACATCGACATTGCAGCCTTGAGCGAGACACGACTTGTAGAAGAAGGCCAAGTCTGTGAAGTAGGTGCCAGCAACACATTTTTCTGGAGTGGAAGGATGCACCCTCGCTCGAAACACTGGCACCTCATTGACTATGTCATCGTCAGGAGGAGTGACAGACAAGACGTTCGGGTGACAAAATCCATGTGTGGTGCCGAATGTTGGACATCGTCTCATTATCTCAAAAATAAACATACATATCAAACCACCACGGCGTCCTCAAGGGGTATAAATGCAAAAAAAAAAAAAAAAAAAAAATTAAACGTCACCCGCCTAAACAGAAAAAAAAATGAATGCACCTGTCGTTTGAAAATATGCTGGAAGACCGCCCCAAGCCCAATGCTGCTGCTAAACAGGATGCAGAAACAGAGTGGAGAGCCCTAAAGGACATAATTTACAACACTGCTATGGAAATCCTGGGTCCAGCCCCCCCCCCCCCCACCCACCCTCTCCCCCCCCCCCCCCGGAAGCATAAAGACTGGTTTGATGAACATTTAGAAGACATCAACCAATTGCTGGCCGAGGAACATCTCCTCCAAAAGGCACATTTGAATGACCCGAAGTCAACATACAAAAGATGCCTTCAAGAACATTCAGAGAGTAGTGCAGCAGAAACTTCGGCACACGCGGGACTCCTGGCTGAGCAGCAAAGCTGTTGAAATTCAAAGCTTTGCTGACAGACATGATATGAAAATACTTCTACGACTCATTAGATAAAGCTGCAGTGACGATGGTCACACATCAACATGATCACTTACTGTTTGTATATTTCTATCACCTTCAGCGTTGTTCAGAAAAATAGCGTGTGGTTGTGCACACTTCGCTCAATTTAAGTAGCTTTCCTTGATTTTCGGGAAAATGAAAGGCCACAAGGGAGCAAACCAAGGGTACTGGCAGAAAAAGAATGGTGAACTACATTATACCAGTTATCTCCTCTTTGAAGATTGTGCAACTGAGTAGAATATTTGCACTTCCTTTCCATACTGGCAGCCGGTCTCTCTGGCCGAGGAGTTACAACACTTTCTCCGTAATCCCGTTTATCACGCAGAGTCCCGTAGCAGGGCGAGAGCTGGGAGCGGTTCGACCCCCGCTGGTGACTTGCGGGATAACTGAGCCGGCCGCTCAGAAAGCAATGGCAAACTACTGAGCGTAATCTTGCCAAGAAATCAACATACAGCTGAAAGATGCTGATGTTGACAGCGATGTCCTGTAAAGGATATGCAAAAAAAAAATAACAACATCCATACTGGCATATTGTTATAGTGCAGATATATAATTTTGTGCTCTCCAAAGATGGGTACTCGATAACATTCAAATTATTCTGGACATTGTAGAATAAATCCATCCATCATGTGCCATGCCGGTAAGCGTGGGCGGTCATGTTCTGCCATCTCACTCGATCACCAGAGTCGTGGATCAGCTCCGTGTTTCTGTCTCGACCATGCCACAAGGCCAAGCCATCCAGGTACTTACCTCTAGGTCTTCCCCTTGGTCTGTTCCCCTCGATCTTACCAGTTGTCACCAAGTTCTCCAAATCATTTCTTCTCATAACATGCCCAAAAAAATGTGACTGTCTACGTCTAATGTCTCTAATCAGTTTACGATCTTCATATGTTTCTTGAAGGAATTGTTCATTGGTCTCTCTGGCTGTCCATGGTATTCTTTGTATTTTCCCCAGAAACCACATTTCTACAGCCATCAGAAGTTTTTCAACCTGACTGCTCATTGTCCAAGCTTCACATCCATATAAAAGTACAGGTTCCAGTAGCATCTCACAACTCTTTTTCTTGTTTCAAATGACATCTTTTTATTTACATCTCATAGAATAAATGTCTATGAGAAAAGTAGCTGGGTACCCAACCCATAAATCCCTTTACTCGACTAAAAGCGCAAAGGGCAAGTGGTGTTACCAATGTGCAATCCGTAGGTGATGTGATAAATGTTACACCTTTACTGGACTAAAAGCGCACTGGGATAGTGGTGTTACCAATGTGCACTCCGTGGGTGATGTGATACATGTTACACCTTTATTCCCCAAGACATTTCCCGGTACTCATTGTAGGTCAAGTTTAGAACATTCCAAGCCTCCCCTAGGCAGATCGTACCCATGACCACTGAGCCAGCAGTTGAGTGTCTAGGCACTACGCCACCCCGAGACCCCCGAGCACTTTAAGCAGTGGCCTTAGTATATGCAGAACCGATCAGTGCAGATCCTGCAGCACATGTGTCGTGTGATTGCTAGTTATGTGTACAACTAAACATGATTAATAACGCTTTAACAATGAGAATTGTCAGATGCTACGTATATTCAACGCTACTATATGGCGCGGAAGCCTGGACATTGAACAAGCAACTAGAAAGTCGCACAGAAGCCCTGGAGATGTGGATATACAGACGAATATGTCGTATTTCATGGAAACAAAAACAATCAATTGCAGAGGTTTATAAAGACTGGGAATGAAGAGAGAGTTTTTGACAGAAATAAAGAGGAGGCAAGTGAAATATTTCGGCCACGTTAAAAGACATGATACTCTTATAAAAACCTTACTGGAAAGCAAGGTTGAGGGCAAGCGAGCAAGAGGTAGACAACGATACGAGTGGGAAGATAACATCAAGAGACGGACGAACATCAGCCTGACATAAAGTACAGTCAAGGTTTGAGATAGACAGTGTTGGAGATCCATTGCAGCCAACCTTCATTGTGGAGATTGCACCTGATTGATTGAAACATGAAGCGACCCCTTGGTTGTGTGAAGTCATAGTGCTCAGCATATAAAAACAGTGAGGACATATAGTGCTTCATACTCAGTCTATCATATGGAAATGTTGTAGTACATTATCACGCGACGGCGGACCATTTTAATTCTTCTTGTTTAATATTCAGTTTGGGATTTCAAAACTTGTATTTGGAAAGAAACATGGCTAAGATTGTTAACATTATTACTTGTCTGCAGATAATAACATTAAAATAGAGCAACCTAAAATAGATGCCATTTACTTTTCCAGGTTTATAAATGTAATAATGATTTTCTTTGCCAAAATATAATTGTAAGAGTAATATTTTATTTATACCGTGTTTTGTTTGTTGATTGTCTCCTATATCTTGCTATTATGTGATTATGCGACATCCAAAAATTTAGGAACAATCTTTATAAAGTGAATCACTAGAGCTATTTCGGAACAATTATAATATCTGATGGCAGGTGCCTTGACAAGATTAGAACATAATACCTAAGACAAAGATAGCTTTCTGCAAGATGGAAAACATATTGACCACTAAAGAAGCATTGTGAGTAGGATGAAGGCAGACATGCCAAGTGCAGAGGGGTATGCTTCAATAAATAAATCAAAATAGGTAGCATCCGTTGGATCTTTTCCCCAGTTCATGCTGGTTTGGTCGCAAACGATATATTGGCAAAATCTGCACCTATGGGTGGGTTAGTATTGCACGATAAGGCAGATGTGGCCAGGGCACTTTGGGATCATGTATATCAGTGTTTCCCAACCTTTTTTGTGCCATGCCCCACTTAAGCCTTTCTAAAATTCATATTGCCCCCCTCCCCCGCCCCACGCCCCACCTCAACATATACATTATTTTTAATATTCAAAAATTGAAATGTTCGCTAAAGAAACTTGAATGATAGGTTTTAGGAAGAAATCACTAGGTAATTATTGAGCAAACACAGTATGTAAATTTTCAAAACATATAATGGAGAACTGAAATTCAAGTACAAAATAATTTTAATGAAAGATTTTTCTATATTATTTTAATTATTAGTAATTATTTATTATTTAAATTTAGTGAGATCCTTGCGCTTGATGCTTGCTGCAAAGAGATCTTATGTCAGGTTCCAATTTAGTTAACTTCAGTCTCAAGTCTCCCCGTTTTGTTATATTCAGCCGATTTCTTCCATTTTCGAATTGCCCCCCTTAACAGTTGAATTGCCCCCCTGTGGGGCGTGGGCCCCACGTTGGGAAACACTGGTGTATATAGTGTGAAAGAACAGATTCACCATCATTTCTTAGCCAGAATAGTGCCGCAGTGAGTGGCCAGAGGATCTGACCGACGCTCAGTTCTCCGAGGAAAGGCAAGATGGACACGTAATCAAATTACAGATGGTGCCATTAGTATCGGGACTCTTCGCTTGTTATTGAAGACGAGGACGGAGCGGCTATGGGAATGTCCAGAGTGCAGTGATGTCGGTTCTTGACTCAAACCATCTAAACTCTGCTAGACCATATCGTGCATATATATTGATGTTGACTTTACATTTATATGTACACGCCTCTCAACTCTTTTACCCTTAGCTTTTCCCCTGATTATGATTTCCAGTCGACAGTCGTGTCTTTTGATGTTATAAAAGTACTTTATAATCCTTATTTGTATTTATTTCTGTAACATCCATTGTTTTATTTAGCTATTCTAGAACTCCCTTATCTGTTGTAATATCAAACCCACATTTCAAAAGCTCCAAATGTATGCTCAGTTCTGTTAGTCGTGATCCATGTTTCCATTTCACACAGTAGCTTTAGTACACATGGCATTTGCTGATCCCCCGTGTCTGTGATATTTATGTAGAAAGAAGTCTGTTTCAAGCTCAGCATATGTACTTTACCATTTGGAATGTTTTCGTAATGTTGACATCGCGTGTGCTATGTTCTCTAATTATTTGGACAAGGAAGATGCAGAGATTCAGAAGATTATTTCCATGTACTTTACTGAATACAAACAGGCTTCAATAAGTTCCTCATTAAAGATTAAAAAGATACCTTGCTGACATCGCCATAGATAGACATGACATTGGAATATTTATTAACTTATACAGGTAACAAACAGCGAAAGAAAGATCTGGCAGAAACTGCTAATAGAATCTAAACATAAAGACAGGAGGGGGGCAAGGACTTATTGTGTAACCGCTTTAAAAAAAAAATTAACATATCGATACAGAAAACAATTAAAGGGACAAAACTTTGAACGATTAATAACCACGGATTTGCTGATTCTGCAGTTGTGATGTCAGGAATAAACAGGATCATGAAAAACTACTCAAACTGTAAACAGCTAGAGTGAACAATGCGGATGAGATACTAATATGTAGACAATAGCAATGATAATTTGCAAGACTGTTGAAAATTAAATTGAAAATAAATATCAATAATTGGGAAATATCTGGAACTAGTCAACAATTTCTCCAAGTTTGATCTGACTATGGCAGATGTGAAACTGAAATCAGTGAGAAGATTAAAGTTACAGTCCACAACAACCATACCGAAATGTCCAAACATACCAATGTCCTTAAGCGACAGATAATAAGAAAATAGACATAGACAGTCAAAATATTTTGGTCACCAGATAAGGAATAAGTTGGAGAAGTTGATGACAAATGGCAAGATTGAGAGGAAGAGAACAAGGGGATGGTTATGAAGTAAATACCTGGATAGCTTGGCCACGTGGTATGGTCGAGACTAGAACACTGCGCTGATCCACGACTCTGGTGATCGAGTGAGACTGCGAATCAAGTCCCATCCATCATGTGCCATGCCGGAAAGCGTTGGCGGTCATGATTCGCCATTTCACTCGATCACTATAGTCGTGGATCAGCTCAGTGTTCCTGTCTCGACCATGCCATGTTGCCAAGCCATACAGGTATTTACTTTTTGGTTTTCTCCTTGGTCTGTTCCCTTCGATCTTGCCATTTGTCACCAAGTTCTCAAATTCATTTCTTCTCATAACATGTCCAAACAATTTTGACTGTCTGTGTCTAATTTCTCTAATCAGTTTACGATTTTCATTTGTCTCCTGTAGTACTTGGTCATTGGTTTTTCTGTCTGTCCATGGTATTCTTTGCATTCTCCTCAGAAACCACATTTCTACAGCCATCAGAAGTTTTTCAGCTTGACTGCACATTGTCCAAGTTTCAGATCCATACAAAATAACAGGCTCTATGTAGCACCTCAACACTCTTTTTCTCGTTTCAATTGACATCTTCTTATCGGTCAGTATGTATTTCATCTCGCAAAAGGCTACTTTCGCCATGGCGATTCTTGTTCTAGTCTCTTCAAGGCATCTCCCATCAGATGTTATGACTGTTCCGAATCATTACCACCCACGCTTATCGGCATGGTACATGATGAAAGAGTGAATATTAGATATTGAACTGTACCTATTTGTAACAGTCACTCCTTATTGTTTTTGAATTTCTTTATCTGCTTTCAGAACATATTTATTAAGTTTCATCTTCTTAAGCACTTTTTTTCTCTCTCCAATCTTACTTGTATTTCTCCACATAGTGGTACATGATCACTATTAAAGTCAGCAGCAGGCATTATCTTAACAGTAGTTAACGACTTTTTAAATATGTTATTAATAATTATGTAGTCAATTTGTTTAAAGGTAAATAGCTTCTTATGATTCCTTTTCCATGTGTAACCTCGTCTTTTATGGTGTTTAAACCATGTGTTTCAAAATATATCATTGATATTTGCCTATTTTATTAGTTTCTCTCCGCTTTAATGACTTATACCTAAACAATAATTCCCCACTACAACCTCAATTTTTCACTTTACTACTCATGCATTAACATCTCCAAGTATTATTTTTATTTCTTCTTATTTAATTTGAGACATCGCCATGTCTACTTCACCGTGAAAGTGTTGTATTTATTCGTCACTACTGCTTGTTGTTGGTGCATATACTTGTATTATATTACATTCACGACATTAAAGACATTGTACAATGACACGGAATGACACTATCCAATGTCACCCATCGGGAGCTGGAACTTCAACTATATCCCCATATCGTTTGACAGCAAACGTGGAAGATGATGATGATGATGGTGTTCTCCATTTTATAAATTTTTTTAATCCCATTGTCCTGATGTTCACTCTCGTAATTGTGTTTTGCCATTTTGTTTTTCAATAAAAAAAATGCTAGGGCTCGTAATTATTCTTGTAGGGAGGAGACGAAATGAAAGTAAGATTGGAAGTCAATAAGTAAGTCACAAATGGCTGTAGAAATATAACTAAATATGATAATAACTTGAAACATGTTTATTTTTATACATACATTGTCCCCTTATTTCTCAACATAATTTCCACCAACATTGATGCACTTATCTCATCGTTTTATCAGTCCTCCCAAACCGGCTGCATAGTACTGCGTGCTCTGTTTTCTAAACCATGTTTTCACTTCACATTCAACTTCGGCGTCATTCGCGAAATGTCTCCCGCCAAGGTGGATTATCAGTGGACCAAAAAAAGGTGGAAATCGCTAGGGGCTAAGTCGGGGATGTAAGGTGGATGTTCCAGAACTTCCCACCTTAGTTGGTTAATTTTCTCCTGAGTAAACCGACCCGTATGTGGTCTGGCATTGTCATGAAGAAGCAACACTCCTCTAGTCAGCAGTCCTGGATGTTTTCTTCGAATTGCATCATGAAGCATCGATATAACTTTACAGTACGTTTCAGAATTCACATTACCACCTTTCTTCTTGAAATTGGTTAAAAGCACTCCTTGGCAATCCCAGAACACTGTCAGCTTAACCTTCCCTGCTGATGGCGTAACTTTGAACTTTTGGACGAAAGGCGAAGAAGGATGTTTCCATTGTATTGAAGCACGCTTTGATTCGGGCTGGTAGTCAGCATAAACAGGAAGCATTTTCTTATGAATGGCCTTTGCAGGCAATCCTTTTGCCCACAAAATACGCACAACAGCACGTTGCGCTTTGGTTGTACACTCTGTAAGTGCAGTTACTATTTTGTTTATGCGTTGCGCATGCGCATGAGACACCTAGCGCCACGTGACGAACGGGAATATAAAGTTCGATGTTGCTGTCACCTAATGACACCTGTAGAAAACACCAACTACATTTACCTGTCATCCCACAGAACTGTGTGACTTACTTATTGACTCGCCCTCGTGATTGTGAGGGTTTGTGAGGTTGTTTGTTGAACTGTACACATTGTCCCCACTGTTTTAGAACTGTTACCCATTCTAAGTCGAAAAGTCCGCTTCAAAGTTGCGGCCAATTGTGCTGAGATAATAAACATAAGTTGTCTGATGAAACAAATATACTGTGGTGTTTGTATGTTTAGTTAGTTAGTTAGTTAGTTAGTCGCAGTTCCAACTTCACAACAACAGGTCGTCCCCATTATGCTCCGTTCCTGTGCCAGTGAATATCACACAAAACGCTCCCCACTGCCCAATGTGAAAAGTGGAAAAGACAGGAGTCTCGACAAACAACAGCCCGCACAGATACACTGTGCATAATGCCGCCACCAGAATGTCAACACACCAGTCCCCCACGAAACACCCAATTCATCTCTGATGGAATCGGCAGTCATTTTCCTATCTGGATGTTTCCTAGATGTTCACCTACACAGTCCACGAACATACAGTTCATCACCGACGGCAGTGGCAGTCAACCAGAAGCCCAGCAGCCACGCATTTCTGCATAAGGCTAAAACTGGTCAACTCTGGGACATAGCCACCTGCCATCGCTCCGAACATGCAGTCACGTTCCAAAAATAAAAACTTGGGCAGATTCAAAAGCACTTCACACGAAAGTCACAGCTCACAGTGTCGCGCCACGCACTCACTCAGTAGCAGGGTGACGGAACCATCAAGCCTCCTTAGTCGCCTCTTACGACATGCGTGGTAGGCTACAGTGTTGCTATTCTTTGCTTCCCTTATGGGCCCCGGCAACACACGGGAGGTTTGTATGTTTGTATTCAACAAATGTTGCCTAGGCTGGCTAACTCGATGTCATGATAGCTATGGTGAGAAGTAGACTTATCCCTTGACTTTCTACTGAGACTGTTTACATACATTGCCGTAACCACTTCGGTAGATTAAACACGATGTCTGTCAGCTAGATGATTTTGCGTAATGCACGAGTGTTGTGTACACAAGCATACTGGCATGTACTGAGATAATACCCGGTTGCCTTCTGGTGTGATCCATATTCTTCATGTTTGTTTTAAAACAAATTTGGGAAACTACTATCGGGATGAAACAGAAACAGGTCTTAAATCAAATTGTGACTAGGCACCTGGACAAACAAAAGTGACAGACAAAGTCGAATGGTTCAGCCGAAATCTCCATCAACATACACTAAGCAAGAACTAATAGTTGAGTAGAGCTGAGTCCAGAACTGACGACACAGCACTTGAGACATTCACATACGTCCTAAATTACTAGGTACTACAGTTCATGTTTTGCCGAATTTTACCGGATTTTTTTTTTTTTTTGCTTTTACCTTCGGTTATTTGTTTTTGTGTCTCCGATATAGGGACAGTAAACGTACTCGTTATGTTAAATTTCCCGACTATTGCAAGATCACATTAAAACAGAAACCAAACACCGAGTATTGTAGTTTCCTCCATTGTATACGAATCTATATATCTTGGCTTCTCAAATTTTTCTTCTAACGGAGATAAAGAGACTGCCTTTTTAAGACGTATGTAGACTCGTAAATTCCGTTTTATATAGACTTTGGGCATTGATATAGTATAAGTTATTAAATGGAGCATCCATTTGCACGCGTATTGTGTAATTTTCGACTATTTAGGCCGTAGGTAGCATCATAAGCTGAAATGATGAAGATTGCATGCTGTGATGTTTCAATTGTGGGAAACAGCAGTTTTCCGTGTCATAATGCAGCGATGATCATTTAATATTCTTATGGACTATTCAGAGCGACGGCAATGATAATAAATGCATGTTTGCATTCAACACCCATTGTAGTATTCATGTGTAAATTGTCATCACTTTACATGGTCGGTAACATATACAAATGGGTAATTTTTTATCACGACTCCACTCAGAATCTACGTGCGCCGTCATCACAACGTGTATATATCATTTATCTGTGGGTGTTGATGTGAGTGTGTGTGTGTGTGTGTGTGTGTGTGTGTGTGTGTGTGTGTGTGTGTGCCTGCCGTCTCCCTGGCGAAGGTGTTTAGGACGCTGTTCGTAATCCCGTATATCCACATACAAAACACAGTTGCGAAAGATTCATCAGCGGATCGCGTAATGTTTGTTTATTACCGAAAGGTATCTGAGCCGTTTGCTCAGAAGGCAATGGCAAACTACTGAACGTATTCTTGCCAAGACATCAACAGCAGCTGAAAAATGCTGGTGTTGACTGCAATGCCCTGTAAATTATATGCGAAAATATTAGGAGCGTTCATTTGAAATCCGTCCTTTCACACCACACGTAATTGCATACGTTGAACATGATCCTGCCATAGACATGTGATAAGTACTGACCAATGAATAAATGAGCACGAGCTTATCGTCCCATGATGCATAGGTTCTGTTTCTGACCGTTGTGAAACTGGCCGGGTTGATCCAAAATCCGTCCAAAGAAGCTCAAAGAGCGGTGATTCAGTTTCTTTCATTTGAAGGATGCCGACCATTAGACATTCATCGAAGAATGCGGGCAGCGTACGGTAACAAATGTGTGTCGAAGACAACAGTGATAGACTGGTCACGAATGTTTCGGAAAGGACGTCAGATCACGACAGATTTTCGACGGCCGGTTCAAGCGCATATTGTTGCAGCAGAAATAAAAATCGTCAAAATTGATGCAGCAGTACAGATGAATCGTTGTCGAAGCATACATTCGCTAGCGAAAGAAATTGATGTGTCAATTGAAAACACTAGACAAGCTGCAAAAAGCCATCAATAATAAACGACCCTGCATGCTTTCTCGCTGTGTGATTTTGTTGCACGATAATGCTCGTCCGCGTGTTGCAAAGATTGCGCAAGAAGCATTTAGCTTGGAAGAAGTGGGAGATTCTGCAACATCCAGCCTATAGTCCTGATTTGTCACCATGTGATTTTCATTTGTTCGGACCTCTAAAAAATGCTCTCAATGGGCAACAATTTCAAACAGATGCAGACGTAATGGACGCGGTAAACACTTGGTTCAGTGAGCAACCACAATTCTGTATTATGTTTTTTTTTTGCAGACGGCATTCACCGCCTACCTAAGCAATGGATTGCTCTCATGAATGCATACAGCGATTTCTTCTGACCAACCCATGGTGCATAATTCATTCAAAATAAATATTTTGTTTAATTTTACCACACCTACATATGTATATGTATATATATGCCGGTCTCCCTGGCGGAGGGATTAAGGACGCTGTTCGTAATACCGTATATCCATGTACGAAACACAGCTGCGCAAGATTCAACAGCGAATCGCGTCGCGTTGGTTTCTTACGGTAAGGTATGTGAGCCGGTCGTTCAGAAAGCAATGGCAAACTACTGAACGTAAAACTAGCCAAGACATCAATATCAGCAGTAAAATTCTGGTGTTGATAGCGATGTCTTGTAAACAGGATATGCAACAATATATATATATATATATATATATATATATATATATATATATATATATATATATATATATATATATATATATATATATATATATATATACCATACTGTTGTTTCTCTTATTAAAATTGAGAAACATGTACATTTCATGATTATTCTTTAACACAGGCTCTGACGTAATTAAACATTATAAATGGGTAGTAAAATATGAAATGATGCACTAAATATCGGTGGTTATGACATACCAGAGATTCGGTATGCTTATGATACATTATTGCTATCCACAACACAGAATGGTGTAGAAAACCTAATAGCCTCAACCCAGTTGAATAGTTAAAATCACAACTTATATCTTCTCTCTCTCTCTTCTTCAGCGTTGCGAGCCATTGAGGTTCTTTGCTGCAGATACAATCCGTCTCCATTCGTCTCTCTGGTTGACCCTCTCTTGCCAGTCGTTGATTCCAAGTGCTTGTAGGTCTGTATATATATATATATTATCTCTCCACTGTCTTCTTGGTCTACCTCGGGGTCTACGGACATTTATTTCCTGAGTGTATGCGAGTTTTGTTTCCCTATTATCTTCCATTCTGTCTATATGCCCCAGCCATTGTAGTCTATTAGCCTTCATGATACCAGTGATTAGCGGGGACTTAAACAGATTATAAATGTCTTTGTTACTTCTTCTTTTCCACTCTCCACTTTGTGTATCCCTAATGGGTCCAAAGATGCGTCTTAAAACTTTGTTCTCAAAGGTTTGTAGCAAGGCTTCGTCTCCTTTCGTTGTACTCTAGGTTTCAGAGCCATACAGCACAGCTGGTCTGATCAGTGTTTTGTATATTGTGATCTTGGTGTTACGAGATAGCTCATTTGATTTTAGTAGATGGTATAGTGCATAGTATATCTTATTTCCAGAAGTGATTCTAGTTTGTATTTCTTCCCTTATGATGTTGGAGCAGTTGAAAATTGTACCCAGGTATTTGTATGTTTCCGTTCTTTTAATGGTCATATTATCTATTTGTATGTGGCCAGAGTTTTTAGCCATTCCTTCTCTTGAAATTACCATATATTCTGTCTTAGTTTGATTGATAACCAACCCCATCTGTTGGGCTTTTTCCTTCAAGTGAGTCAATATTTCCAATGTCTTTTGTTCATTTTCCCCTATAATATCTATATCATCTGCATAACCAAGCAGCTTGGATAACTTACCATCAACTTATATCTTAACATAGTAAAAACAAAGATAATGCATACAGATAAAACTACTATGGAGAAATAAATATATGATAATGAAGAAAAATTGGAGGCGGTGGAAAATATTGAATGTCTTGGGTCATTGATTATCAACAACGGTGACATTATGAACGAAATTAAACGACGACTATCAATTGCTCTTCAAAGACTAAAATAACTGAATAAATTATGGAGTGGGACAGACAGAACTACAAAAATTAGATTTTACCCATTTTACCCATTGCAACATACGCCTGTGAGACCTTGACACTTACTAAACAAGCTGAACAGTGCATAATGCCTTTGAATATATATGTTATAGACGAGTTCTAAGAATATCTTGGGTAAAGAAAAGAACAAATGCATCCGTACTTCAAGAGCTAAATATTGAAGAAGGTTGGGTATTAAAGACGATAAAACAAAGAAAATGAAATATTTTGGTAACTTCAAACGTCACGAAAGTTTGGAGAGAACAATAATGGAGGGGTATATGCCTGGGAAGAGAGGAAGAGGAAGGCCAAAGAGAAGCTGGCGCAGGATGTAGCGGATGCTCTCTAGATGGGTGTATTGGACGCGGGACATCTTGCTTATGATCGAGAGGTTTTCCGGAAGGTTGTTATGGGAGTGAGGTTCTGCAAAGGACATGCTACTGAATTGTCATGACGTTACTCCATCAATATTGGATGTGGAATGAACCTCAATTGTAAACTCGTTAACAGAATACTCTGAACTCACCTTGAACGGTAACAAGCGTGAAAATAGACTGACGCCAATCCAGTGAACGATCTCACACTTTGTAGCTTTTCATCCCGGGAGGAACATTGAATGAACAAGCACACCTTATTACTTCTTCTTCCTTGGGATTCTTGACTGACTTCTGTCTACACTCCTCCCTTCTGTCTTCCCTTCCATATATTTATCCCTTTCTCTCTCTCTCTCTTATTCGTTCATCACAAACATAGTTGTACTTAGTTCCGCATTCTCCCCATGTACTTCTACGAATCGTTCCGCCAGCTTAGTCACAACATCAATCCGTTCCGCCCCTTGCCCTCCTTAAAATGTCTTCAGTGGTTCTGACATTTGCTGTCGCATCTGGTCGACTATCATCATCTCTTCCAGACTTTCATAGTCCCGCTTGAACTCTGCCAAGTCCATCCATTTCTGGAGATATGATTTCAGCCTCAGACTGTAGGCGGCGAATAGCTCTCCCGGCTCTCGTCTAGACGATCTAAACTTCTTCCGATACGTTTGTGCTGTGACTTCATAATGCTTCATCAAAGCGGCTTTTAATTCCTCGTAATGATTTTCATGTCCTGGTGGTAGGCGTGTGTAGACCTCGTACCCCGAACCACGTAATGCCTGGGATAATTTAAGAGCCCATCGGCTTCTATCCAGTCTCATAGCGACTGCCATGGCCTCGAACCGATCCAAAAACTGGTATATCTTCTCTTTACTTTCATCAAAGACCGCCAAGGGAAATTTCATGGCATCGTAACCATGTCCAATCATGTGGGTTAGCCCAGGTGAAGATGAACTTCCTTCTGCTGCATCTATTTCACCCTTAGTTTGTGTCTTGAGTTCTAGCTCTCGCATGCGGTATTCATGTTCCCGTATCTTGTTGGCCTCTTCTGCTTCCATCTGGGCTTTTCGATCTTCTCGTTCTGCTTGACGTAATCCGTTAGGGTCGAACCAGATAACCCAATTTCTTCCCCGTTGGCCCTAAGTTCTGCTGTGCTTAGTTTAGGAGTGGCCATATTAAAAGAAGATAAGTCCTCAGGTTGGGTAAAGAGACCCTAAGGCAGTAAGTACGTATTACTTATCTCACTTAAATATATATATATATGTTAATATCTATATGTTATATATGACATCACACAGTACCCCACAACTACTCTCACAACCTCACGAGAAGATATAGGATATAGGCTTATGTAGACGTGTGAAAGTGTGAACAGGTAAGTACTGTGTTTGAACACCTATCAACAATTATCCTGTCTGGATCTTTCTCACTGTACGGTCCACAACATTAAAGTACTGGCACCATATATCCCCTGGACAGGCTTCCATTAAAAGTCATCATTATCTATACTTACAGGTATATCCCAATATGTAGGTATCAATATGCATGTACCCTGCTATGCAGTTACCTTTTAATGTACCTATATGCAGGTACCTCGCTAGGGATGGTACCACTAAGCATTGGCTGCTCCACCATTTAATGTAGCTTGTCGTCCCGGGAGGAACGTGGAATGAACAAGCACACCTTATTACTTCTTCTTCCTTGGGATTCTTGACTGACTTCTGTCTACACTCCTCCCTTTTGTCTTTCCTTCCATATATCTATCCCTTTCTCTCTCTCTCTTATTCGTTCATCACATACTCCGACAACGGTTTCCTTCAACAATTAATAAAATATTTATTAAAAAAATAAAACTGTGTCTGGTGTATGGATGGACTGTGTATATGTAGATGGTATTATCTTCTATTGTGGGTGCAGGAATAAACTCAGAATGTCTAGTCTCTGTATCACCTCTCGCCCAGTTTCACGACCAAATCACATGACAGCAAACATATAACAGGACAGGTCTCACCCTGGATGTTCCGTATGCTTGAGTCCGGAGGTAAATCCGTTATTGAACGAAAAAAAAAACTGTTCCACTGGATCACAGTAAAGTAATAATATTCCAGTAAGTCTATGACTTCGCCAGAGTCTGCTTCACAAAGTTAATAATCCAACACCGGAAAAAAACCACATCACCACAGTCCAGCATATTGTCTCTATCGACTAGCAATGTTCTGACTTGTCTATTGTTTCTTCACTATGAGTCTACAGTGTAAACGTATGTAGTTTTATTTGGCTTTACTTTCCGCAAGATTATCTTCCTTTTTCATTGTTACTTTGGTTATCTGGATATCCTTGGCTTCTTTTTCAAAGTTCATTTAAGGCTATATTTTATTTCGTCTCCCTATTTGCCCTGTCTATGTTCTTCCTTGGTTTATTGAGGTATTTGTTCTCCCCCCAAATGAAATGCCTTGAGTTTATCAACAAAGCTTTTTCTGTACACAAGACGTATGTGTCTATCTTCTCTGATATGTCAGGATGAGAATTGGAACCTTATATACTCTATCGGACTCCCTGAATTGAAATACACTAGCGAATAACACACTAATATCCCATCTGCGTTCAACAATCAGGGATGTGTATTTCTTTCCACCTACAGGAGGCATAGAGATTTCTGCCCAGTTTGGGAACACATACTAAAACAGAAAACCCAGTTTCTACTATTTATATTGGGCCTCCCGTTCTTCCGTTATTGTTTGATGTTCATACCTCAACACTCGTCTCTTGACGTATCTTGTACATCAAAAGGCGGTGAAATCACGTAGTGGCTAGTTGCTCGTTTCCCTGGGTTCCCCTTACGCTAATACTTCAAAGCGTCCGAACCCGTTGATCGCCTTTCTCCGTTCATTTTTCCACAACGCGATCTCCCCGTTTCCCGTGTCCGTCCGATCGGATCGGCAGGCAATGACCTCTGCGAACATCTGTATACTATTTTTATATCCGTCAGTCAATGATCTTTCATTTATCCTCCTCTCAGACTGAAGTACACGATTGTTAACCCTCCTCCTGTATTGTAGTTTTATATGTAAGTTATCAAGGAATCACTAAACTGCAGTTTTCCCGTGACACATTTTAATATCGTGCTGAATAAAACAATAGGCAATATTTTCGTATACCGTAAACTGCCCCTTTACGCGGGGTCGTCGTTTACTATCTAGTATCTATGAAAACTTCCCTAATCTATCCATTAGTTCACCTTGAGGTGCGGACTGCTATTTCGCCGTTCTGAATTCAGGTATGGTCTAGGCCAGGTCCTTTCATTGCTTATATCCTTGCCAATAGATTGCTCCTGTTGTTATCTATTTGCCGAAGCTCGGAATAATCGCATCCAGCTCTTCACCAACACGGGCTCCTCGGAGATACGTCCGCTCCTTATTAGAATCACACAACGTCTGTTTATGTTGTCCTGTGACGTCTCGGGTTTCCCTTGGTTTTCATATTAATCGTTAAGTTTGGTGTCCATTTGGGAAAACCCTTTTCTCTTTTTCTTGTATCTTTTTTAAGGGGTGCCTCGTCATATGGCATAATGCCCCCTCCCAGACAAAAAAAAATGATGAAATCATTTCCCCCCCCCCCCATCTATATATGTATATATACAATCGATAATTAATCTAATATCTTTATTACAACTTACAACAACAGCTGAACAGAATAGCTAATGGTTCCCCGTTCCCAACCCTAAAAAAATAATAAAGTTATATGACGGGCACGCCCTTCTGTCCAATCCCCCGTTGGACATCGTGTGGCCGACCCTTGGGGAGGTCGGACCAACTAGATTTTACTAGTCCCTACCTTGTCCTAATAGACAAGTGTCCTGACTCTAGGTAATACCATGAGTTTTTGGACGAGGATAGTATTGGAGTTCCACGCAATCCATATCCGTTGCCGTTGACCGTTGTCTCTTCTGTATACATATCACTTGATTTCTGTCCTTTGTCTGTACGTAAGGTAGACGATTTATGCGATTTATGCCCTAAGATACCGATAGCTAGAGATATTCTCCCGTGTGGACATCATAACATCCTTAACCAATCCTAAATTCCATAATTAACATGATTACTCAACGAATTACTGAATCAAAATATAACTAAACTAATATATTATTAATTCTTTTAACGACGATAAATAACTAATTACTATGATAATTAAACTATAACACATGCTATTATATTACATTAATATTGCACAAAATACTTATAAAGTTCGATCAGTCCTTGTACTTATACCATCCGAATCTGAACATCTCGTCGATACAGTTATAGTCACATAATCACTAGTCACACAGATCAACGTTCACAGTTCACCATGAGTTTACTTGGTAACTGCTCAATCTCATCCTGTCAACATGACAAATCAACAGAAGATCTATCTGCCTAAACCATGTATTTGCAATATTCATAATCCTATAATTAATGATCGTTGTCTATTGTAATCTAATCAGGTGCTATCTAAATAGATGTATTCTAACTTTACTAACACTTTATGACAAAACAAATAAATTAAATCAACAACTGAATAATTTGACAACGATAGATCTACAATTTTATAGACGACTGAGAATATCCGACAGAATATGATTGACTAGAATCTTGCGGATCTTCAAATACGGACTTGTGAAGAATCATACATTTTAAAGATTCACGACTTTCTAAGAAAATAACTCAGAAATATAATATAATATCGTGATTCAACAAGAATAAATATTTAACCCAAATAATCTTCATAAAACTATTAAGTTCCTCTAATAAAGATGTAGTTAAGAACCATTATCTGAAGAATAGAGAACTGAAATATTTTCTCAAGACTAATTGTAGAAATATGAGACAGTGTACACAATTTGAAGTGTATAGCTTTATATCTCCAAATACACTTGGAATAACTAAATAATAAGACCCTAATGTGTCTGTAGTGTACTATGTGTTGATATGAACCTAACACTTTCATCCCATTTTCTTTTTCTTTATTCTTTTCTTTCAGTCTTCGTTTTATTCACTTTCTTTCTCTCTCTCTTTCGTCCTCTTTTCTTTCTTACATACTTATGGTGTTTCTGTACTGTATGCATGCTAATATTTGTACTTTTCAGCTTTGATGACTTGAACACTGTCATAGTTTTCACTCGTATATATATTGACAATAAATTATATTTGATTAATTTGTAGCAGAAATAAGCTAAGTAAATAAAGTATGCATTAGTCAATGCATTTTGTTTATTGTAATTTTGTTTGTTATTATTGGCTTGTTTGCAACTTTTCTTGAGTGATTGAATGATTGTATTTTTTATTCGTAATGTCATCAATATATACCTTTGTTTGTGAGAATGTGTTCGTGACTGTGGATGTAATCTGAGATAAGGTTAATTTCATCCAAATCAAAATATTTGTAATAAATATGGTTACAATATCCGATTTCCGTATCTGTTGTTTGTAACCATTGTGTTTAACTTTTGTTTTCCCTTTTTGTGTTACGCGATTCCTGTTAACATTTAGCGGAACTTGTAATGTGTTTCCTTCTTCTTGTGACACGTGGACTTGTGTTCTCGTGAGTGCTTTGATAGGTTCGTGTTCACTGGTCTCTTCTAGACTGTACTCTTTGACATTCGGAATATTACCTATTATTAACCCAATACATGGGTTTGGCAATACTGCAGCACAAATTATACCTTCATAGTAAGGGCATTTTATCTCAACCCATGCAGTCTTGTACGTTTCTATAGTACCTCCAAATTTTCTGCACTCGATACTCTTACCTGTGTAATCACTTTCTTGTATTAGTTTGTGACTGACACCTGTAATATCAGACCCTGTGCCTCTAAAACAATTTGTTGATGAACCATTCACCCATGCTTGGTGAATCACCAGCGTACTTTTACGAGTGCATGCCGCATTCGTTTCATGTATATGCCTTTTGTGGGCTGATGTGAGGTCATCATCATTGACATGATCTTCCTTACCTGTTCTGTTGTTGTATGACTCTATAATAGTTGCGTGTGTGTCTTCTAAGTCATCGGAATCGCTACTACTAGACAACACATATGCGCTACTTGCCTCTTTCCAAGAATTTTTCATCGGACAAGACCTGCTTGTATGCCCGTACGCCCGACACGAGAAACATTTGATGCTCCTCTTGTAGGATTCATACTTACTTCTTTTCTTTGCTGTGATGTCTCGAAGATAATCTGTATACCGAGGGTGTCGATCACACATTTCCAAATGTCCGTGTGACAATTTGCAATATTGACATCTGGTGAGGTGTCCCTTTCTTAGTCTGTTTCCTTCCCTATTGGAATACTGGTATGGACTCTTTCTATTCCTATTACCGCTAAATTTTTTAAACTTACCATTGCCTTTCTGGAATCTAGCGCTTGCTCCTATAACGAGTTCTGGTTGTGCACAGTTCGCGGATATATCCCGATGTGAGGTAAAATAAGACTCACCTTTAGTTTCCATCTCACTAAGACTTCTGCATTTATTCTCAACTAAGAATACAGACAAAGCTTCTGGTACTGCAGATAGAAGTCTATCTCTAATTATCAAGTCTCGAATTTTGTCGTAATCAGACCCAATATCTGCGGCTTTAGACCATTTATCAAAGCACGAAGATGCTTCAGAAACAAAGTCAAGAAACGTTTGGTTCGATTTAGGAGTGAGTGTTTTAAACTTAGTCCGTAATCCCGATTCGTCCAAACTAAAATGTGACAGAACACGATCACGCATATATTTGTAATTAGTACGTAAGTTCTCAGGAATCAATTCAATTACCTTCAAAGGTTCCAGGGCAAGATGACGATGAAACAGAATCGGAATGTCCTGTTCTGGAATTTTATAGAATTTTACGAGCACCTCGAAATTAGTAATCCAAGAACTGACTGAAGCGAGTTGTTGGAAATTACGAAATAAACCTTGGTATTTCTTCACTAGATCATTCTGTTTTGCAAGACTTTTCTCTCGTTCAATCTCAGCTTCACGTTCCATCTCTAATGCCTTGACCTTTAAGCTACCTTCGACCTCCTTGTCTTTCCAGAGTGTCTCTGTTGCAAGCCTCTCTTTATCAAATGCCAATTGCTTTTCTTTCATTTCAGCCTCTGCGGCTATTTATTTTTCCTTTATTTCTGCCTCTGCAGCTATTTGTTTTGCCTTCATTTCTGCCTCCATAATTAATTTCTCCTTTTCAGCCGCTATCCTCTCACGTTCCAAAGCCATCTCTTTATCTCTAGCTTCGATTTTCTGACGTTCCAAAGCCATCTCCTTTTCTTTTAATTCACTCTCAAGTGCAGCTTGAAGGTGTTTTGCTTCTTTTTCTGCTGCCAGTCTTTCCTGTCGTTCCTCCTTCTCACGTACGGCTTGAAGTCTTTTCTCTTCTTTTTGCTGTAATTGGTATTCGCTAAACTCTTGCTTTGCCCAATTACTAAGTTCTGCACCAGTTAAACCAGTCTTCTCACCCAAGCTCATGTAATCTTGAAGTGTAGACATCTTGTCCTACCTGTATAATAAGCTATCTAGCTGAAATAAAATCGCGAAGTAGGAAAGTTAGACCAGAATATCGACAATTTTGTAATAATGTTGTTCAAGGAACAGAGTCAATATTATATGCTGTGGTATCTACGTAGATCAAATATCAACTTAATTAAAATGAATAATGTAAAGTTGACGACTACAAAAGAATTTATCACTCTAAATACACTACAACTATACCAAACGTGACATTTGTAAACCACATAAATTATTATGGAAAAATATATTTACTATAAAGATTATATATATATATATATATATATATATATATATATATATATATATATATATATATATATATATATATATCACTGGACCACTAACAATGACAGAAGACGACTGACGTGATACGTATATACATATTTCCGATTATAACAGACAATAACACTTTTCCCGAATTTTGACTTACATTGAACCTCTTTTACTTCTACAGTTAAACAAAACAACGATTATGTGTTGCCATCCGTGAGATCAATATAAATATTTTTGTATTGACCTGACGAATGTCAACACCAAACGATTTCTAAAATACTCAAGTGTCCTTAACTATTTCATAAATACCCTTCCAACCGCCCACACTAATAATTTTGAGATAAATTCGTCATCAATCATACTTAGCACCTAATTAAAATACAATACTACAACAATCACAACTCATACTGGCCTTGTAGAAAAACAATAGTGTCCGTTCGTAGATATAAGTGGAACGAAATTGACGTTGAGATGACACGTTGCTGCTGTCCGCTACTGATAATGTCACGTCCTCGATTCACAGATTCATTTCGATCGGTGATGAAGCATGATCCATGTCGATATGTCCTGTAGTAATAATGAGTGCGTGTCGTCCTGACTTCCTCGATATGTGTACGTTATTGTCCAATGAGTAAACGATAATGTTGTAATGTCGTCACGTCCTTCCGACGATATACAATGAAAGATAAACGTCCGTGTATACTGTTATGTTGGAGACAAAATCCTCAGAACTGTAACGTAATAGTATCTTTTTGTCACTGTGAATTCATATCTGTATCGTCCAGGTTAAGTCCTGTAGTGTAACGTATGTTGTGAAGAAAGTGCTTTTGTTCCATGTTCTGTTGGTATCATGTCGTATTGTTTATGTTGCAGTTCAATATGCTGTGAACTCTACAAGCTGTGTAAGTAATCCTTCTCATATAATGTGAATGTTGTTAGAAGTACAGCGCAGTTTCCAGTTCTGGCCTACTCTGTTCACACTTTGTATAAGTATATTGAGTATATATTCTATCTTTCACTCCTAATCTGCATCTTATAATTAAATGCTTTCCCTATGCACATTTCTATTGACATGTTCCATCGATCTTCAATTAATCAATAATTAATAGGCATTAATGTTCAGACTTTTGAATTTCAACTTATAATCATTTTGTCGTCTTTATCCTTTCATTCTGCGTGTTCTTTATGTGCACCAGTGCGCGTGTTGTCTTACAAATTTCAATTGCGCAAATCAATGTGCAATAAATTGATTTGGTTGCGCTTTCGTTTACATTAATGTCCAAAATAATACATGTCAGTTTCGTTAAATCATAAAATTTATAAATATACTCTTTATGTAGACAATGGTGTACTTTCCTTCATATTTCGGCTTTCAAGGACTTTACATTTTACTATACAACAGTTGATACTTTCTATCACTCCACTCTGGCAACATATTTCTTCGCCGACATTTGCAATTCTGTGACGTGTGACGTTCTTCTTCTCGATGCGGCACCGTGGGTTTTAATGCATTCCGGAGCACAATTTATGCTCTTTTAGTGTGCACTTCTGGGCTAATAGGAACTTTGGCGGGAATCAATCGGGTTTGTTGACATTAATTCTGGACATCAATGACCGGAGAGCTACCCATCTTTGGTCATGACGTTACTCCATCAATATTGGATGTGGAATGAACTTCAATTGTAAACTCGTTAACAGAATACTCTGAACTCACCTTGAACGGTAACAAGTGTGAAAATAGACTGACGCCAATCCAGTGAACGATCTCACACTTTAATATCGTGCTGAATAAAACAATAGGCAATATTTTCGTATACCGTAAACTGCCCCTTTACGTGGGGTCGCCGTTTACTATCTAGTATCTATGAAAACTTCCCTAATCTATCCATTAGTTCACCTTGAGGTGCGGACTGCTATTTCGCCGTTCTGAATTCAGGTATGGTCTAGGCCAGGTCCTTTCATTGCTTATATCCTTGCCAATCGATTGCTCCTGTTGTTATCTATTTGCCGAAGCTCGGAATAATCGCATCCAGCTCTTCACCAACACGGGCTCCTCGAAGATACATCCGCTCCTTATTAGAATCACACAACGACTGTTTATGTTGTCCTGTGACGTCTCGGGTTTCCCTTGGTTTTCATATTAATCGTTCAGTTTGGTGTCCATTTGGGAAAACCCTTTTCTCTTTTTCTTGTATCTTCTTTAAGGGGTGCTTCGTCATATGGCATGAATGAATGAGTAAAATATGCAGCTTTCAATGTAAATGTATGCACACATTTTTGCATGCTTATTATAGACACTGGCACTATAATTTTATTGTGTGACGGCAAAGCAAATCAAATAGATTGGTGAAATGATTTATTATTACAAGATCTGACCTAATGGACGTAATTGAAAGGGCCTCATATTAAAACCAGCAGTCAGCTTCTACAGTAAATCATAATACACTCTATTAATGAAGCCCACAGAAACCATACATACTGATATCTATGGGAAAAGGAAACAGGACTGATGGTGTCACTATTTTATTAATATCACATAATTTGAATCAGTGAAAGATTTTTTAATGTTAGTTATTTGCATATCCTTTACAGCATGACACAGTCAACACCAGCGTATTTTGCTGTTGTGATCTTTTGGAACGTTTACCTTCACTAATTTGTCATTGCTTTCTAAATTACCGGCACCCATACCATTTAGAAAAAGCCAACACAAGGCAGTCTGCTGCAAAATCATCCACAGCTGTGTTTCGAACGCAGGTATGCGGGATTACAAACCGCGTCATTACCTCTTCGCCTGGGAGCTAGCTTTAATAATGTAGTTTAATAATAAAAGTTACTCAATTGACATAACTCAGAATAATAGTTAGTTAGTTAGTTAGTCGCTAACTCAGAATAATATGTTTGTATATGCAGACTAACAGTCTCCGTAGCGAAGAGTTTTCGGACGTGATTCGTAATCCCGTATACCCGCGTTCAAAACACAGTGGTATTGTTTTTTTTTTTCCTTCCTAAAAAGGTATAGTTGCCGGTTGCTCAGAAATAAATGGCAAACTACTGAACATAAGATTTGCCCATGAGTCACAAACAGCCAATAATGCTGGGGTTGACTGCTACGTCCTGTGAGGGACATGCAACTAAAAATATGCAGACTAAATAACTCATGGTTTGGTTATTTACTCTTTCTAAAGTGCATGATTTGGCATATTATAAAAGTTGAAAGTCACCATAAATCTTTAGGGTTTATTATATAATTCACAATTGTTATTATTACATGACAGTCATGGTGAACTATTTTTGCATTTGAGAAAATGAGCCATATTATTAAAATGCTTTAGGAGGAAGGGGGAGGAGGAAGAATGAGAAGGAGGAGACGAAGTAGGGGGCTGGAGTGGATGAAGAGGCAGGAGGAAGAGGGAGTTTAAGGTTTTAATTTGAATTTTGCTTTCTCAAGGTGGCCCTCAAAATAACAACACGAGTTATCCCAAATAGTTAGAACAATCAAGAGCAGTTATCTGCCCTTAGCGTGTATGTTTTGGTCGCACTTTGTGAAAGGGTCAGAATCCCATTTTAATCTTTGTTTATATTAAATGATCAACTGAGACACAACCATTAATATCTCGGCTTAGAATTGACCTACAGACTTGAATAAGTTACCTTTGGATTTTATTTTTTAAGAGATATCCAACTCTTCTTCTTCTTCTTCTTCTTCTTCTTCTTCTTCTTCTTCTTCTTCTTCTTCTTCTTCTTCTTCTTCTTCTTCTTCTTCTTCTTCTTCTTCTTCTACTCCTTCTTCTTCTTCTTCTTCTACTCCTTCTTCTACTTCTTCTTCTTCTTCTACTTCTTCTTCTTCTTCTTCTTCTTCTTCTTCTTCTTCTTCTTCTTCTTCTTCTTCTTCTTCTTCTTCTTCTTCTTCTTCTTCTTCTTCTTCTTCTTCTTCTACGTCTTCTTCTTCTTCTTCTCCTCCTCCTCCTCCTCCTCCTCCTCCTCCTCCTCCTCCTCCTCCTCCTCCTCCTCCTCCCCCTCCTCCTCCTCCTCCTCCTCCTCCTCCTCCTTCTTCTTCTTCTTCTTCTTCTTCTTCTTCTTCTTCTTCTTCTTCTTCTTCAGCGTTCCGAGCCATTGAGGTTCTTTGCTGCAGATACAATCCGTCTCCATTCGTCTCTTTGGTTGACCCTTTTGCCAGTCGTTGATTCCATGTGCTTGTAGGTCTGTATATATATTATCTCTCCACCGTCTTCTTGGTCTACCTCGAGGTCTACGGTCATTTATTTCCTGAGTGTATGCGAGTTTTGTTTCTCTATTATCTTCCATTCTTTGTATATGCCCCAGCCATTTTAGTCTATTAGCCTTCATGATACCAGTGATTAGCGGGGACTAAAACAGATTATAAATGTCTTTGTTACTTCTTCTTTTCCACTCTCCACTTTGTGTTAGTTAGTTAGTTAGTCGCAGTTCCAACTTCACAGCAACGGGTCGTCCCCATTATGCTCCGTTCCTGTGCCAGTGAATATCACACAAAATGCTCCCCACCGCCCAATGTGAAAAGTGGAAAAGACAGGAGTCTCAACAGGACAAACAACAGCGCGCACAGATACACTGTGCATAATGCCGCCACCAGAATGTCAACACACCAGTCCCCCACGAAACACCCAATTCATCTCTGATAGAATCGGCAGTCATTTTCCTATCTAAATGTTTCGTAGATGTTCACCCACACAGTCCACGAAAATACAGTTCATCGCTGATGGCAGTGGCAGTAAACCAGAAGCCCAGCAGCCACGCATTTCTGCATAAGGCAAAAACCGGTCAACTTTGGGACATAGCCACCTGCCATCACTCCGAACATGCAGTCACGTTCCAAATATCCTCAGGCAGATTCAAAAGTATTTCACACGAAACTCACAGCTCACAGTGTCGCGCCACGCACTCACTCAGTAGCAGGGCGACGGAACCATCAAGCCTCCTTAGTCGCCTCTTACGACATGCGTGGAAGACTACAGTGTTGCTATTCTTTGCTTCTAATATGAGCCCCGGCAACACACGGGAGTCCACTTTGTGTATCCCTAATGGGTCCAAAGATGCGTCTTAAAACTTTGCATAGTATATCTTATTTCCAGAATTGATTCTAGTTTGTATTTCTTCCCTTATGATGTTGGAGCAGTTGAAGATTGTACCCAGGTATTTGTATGTTTCCGTTCTTTTAATGGTCATATTATCTATTTGTATGTGGCCAGAGATTTTAGCCATTCCTTCTCTTGAAATTACCATATATTCTGTCTTATCTTGGTTGATAACCAGCTCCATCTGTTTTTTTTTTTTTCTTTAAGTGAGTCAATATTTCCAATGTATTTTGTTCATTTTCCCCTATAATATCTATATCATCTGCATAACCAAGCAGCTTGGATGTTCCTCCAATATCACATTCCTCCTTTACCCTCCTTACAACTTTCTCTAGAGCCAGATTGAAGAGTAGCGGCGATAGTGCATCACCCTGTTTCAAGCCAGATGTTATTTGGAAAGGGTCTGATTTCCTGCCTTTATATGTTACTATATTATAAGTATAATAATAATAATAATAATATTATAATAATATTATTATAATAATATAATAATATTATAATAATATAATAATAATAATATAATAATATAATAATAATAATAATATAATAATAATAATAATAATAATAATAATAATAATAATAATAATAATAATAATAATAATAATAAGTATAAGTATAATAAATGACCGCAGACCCCGAGGTAGACCAAGAAGACGGTGGAGAGATAATATATATACAGACTTACAAGCACTTGGAATCAGCGACTGGCAAGAGAAGGTCAACCAGAGAGACGAATGGAGACGGATTGTATCTGCAGCAAAGAACCTCAATGGCTCGGAACGCTTAAGAAGAAGAAGAAGAAGAAGAAGAAGAAGAAGAAGAAGAAGAAGAAGAAGAAGAAGAAGAAGAAGAAGAAGAAGAAGAAGAAGAAGAAGAAGAAGAAGAAGAAGATATTATAAGTATCTTCCATGCATAGTCAGGTCATGTTGATTAACTTCCTTGGTATTCCAAATTCCCGCATAGCATTCCATAGACTATTCCTATGGACACTATCATAAGCCTTTTTAAAATCCACAAAAATGTTATGGAGATCTCTTTTATATTCCCAATTTTTCTCGGCTATTTGTCGTAAGATAAATATCTGATCTATTGTTGATCTGTTATGTCTAAAACCCGCCTGGTATTCACCTAATATGTCTTCTGAATATAGGTTTAGTCTATTTAGTAATACTGCGGATAGTATCTTATAGCTTGTGGACAGTAGTGATATTCCTCTATAATTTTCACTTTGGAATTTGTCTCCTTTCTTAAAGATAGGTATCAATAATTACTCTTTCCAGTCATGGGGTAATTCTTCTGTCCTCCAGCTTTTTATTATTAGTTCGTATAGTTTTAGATGTAATGCATGGCCACCTGCCTTTATAAATTCAGCAGCAATTCCATCTGCCCCAGTTTCCTTATTGTTTTTAAGTCGTGTGATTACATATAGGATTTCTTCAAAGGGAAAGTGTTACTTGGAGCTTCACAATTTAGTAATTCAATAAAATATTCTTTCCATGTGTTGCACATTTCCTCATTGGTATTTATCATATTCCCATTTTTGTCTTTCAAACCATATGTGTTGTGTTGGTGCCCTCGTTTCATTGACTTCAGTTCTTTCAAATACTTTCTGGATTCGTTTTTCTGGTGATTAGTTTCCATATCTTTGATTATATTACTCATATATTCTCGCTTCTGCTGTCGAACTATTTTTGTAGCCTCTTTACATTCATTTCTATATTGCTCTTCCTTTTGGATGTTGTTGATGTCATTTAACCATAAATGTCTGGCATTCTTTTTCCTAATGACTACTTCTTCACATTTTTGATTGAACCATCTGTTCTTTCTATGCGTGGTTAACACACCGAGACATTCTTCTGCGGTAGATAGAATTGTAATCTTGATGTTCAGCCAAGTTTGGTCAACGCTTTCCTCCAACTCTGCAGTTATATAATTAAAAAGGAATTTCGAAAATGTTACTAAAATGGCTATAAATTACCGACAACCAACGAAGAGTTACAATGTCAATGGAACAAGTTTCAGTCCGATTATGTTTCTGTCTGACCTTTCCTCGAAATAATGAGTATCGTCACTCATTGCCGAACCATTATCTCCAGGCTGTGATGATCTATCTGTTGTTAAGCACCATACACATAATCCCATAGTGCCCTGGCCACATTTTCTCTGTCATTCACTAATACCCCAGCCAACGATGCAGACTCAGTCAGTCTGTCATTCACTAATACCCCAGCCAACGATGCAGACTCAGTCAGTCTGCCATTCACTAATACCCCAGCCCTCGATGCAGACTCAGTCAGTCTGTCATTCACTAATACCCCACCCAACGATGCAGACTCAGTCTGTTCGCTTTCTCCTTTCCCACAACATTAGCATATCCACGGGAAAAGATCAAACAATTGCTCCTTACATTTGATTTTTTATATCGAAGCATGCCACTCTGCACGAAGGACGTGTGTCTTCACCAATCTCAGCATGCACTGTGAGTGCGTTACAATCATATATGTTTGCTGTTTGTTCTCCAGCCAGCCGGATGCAGCAGTGACTCCCTCCACCTCCATTCTAAGACTGGATCATATGCCATGCTTTCCTGCTATGAACCCCCAGATACTTCTTTTGCCTTAATACAGATCCATCCATATAGACATCACCTTGGCGTGAATTGTGAATCAGTTGTTGCATCTTCCATTCCGCACTGCCTGCCGGCCACCCCCTGCAATTTCGGTCCAATGTGATTATAACCCTGTACAGGTTTGTCATTTTCTCTGGCATTCTGTCTGAGCCCTCCATTATTTTCCTCTTATGAGCAAGTGGCCCTTGGGTGTGTCCATAGCTTCGTGCACGAGGTGTTAATTATCCGCGGCCACACCGAGATGTGACTTAGCCAGCTGTCCTGTCCGCAATCATTGACAAAGATAGGAGTACGTATCGCATAGAAACGGCCAGCGTATCCGTTGTGGATCCCAACAGTAACCGCTATAACTTCATGCTGAATTCCCTCCCTCTAGTTTCTCTAGCCGACTCTGGCACCAACCTTGGGCTGGATCGACCTGGGAGCCCACAATGCAATAAAATGCAAATATCTCAATAGAGAATTTGTAAATAGATGTTGACTTTAGAATAACATAGAAAGAATCATAGATATCAGAAGGTCATCTCAACATAAATTGTGATCTAAGAGACATCTCTACTGCATGTTGAATAAGTCGTAAATATTTAAGATGAGTCAACTCAACTACGTTAATTTTGTTTTCGATGCTACGACGGAAAATGAAAAGACTGAAGTTTACTAGCACTCGAGTTTTAGTTAATTGAAAGGACAATGCGACTAGAACGTTTTTCACTGCAAATAAAAGAAAAATAACACCGGAAACGTCCCTAACACAACGATATTAAAAAGGACAACTACAAGATGTTCACTGTATTAGTGTCTGACTGGTTTTGTCTGCGATGACGGCTTTTCAGCTGCAGTGTGTATTTTGTCACTTGTGATTGTGTTCATTTCTTTTTCTTTTTTTCTTTTTTGTTCGCTCGCTTAAAGTCATGCGTAGTCCTTACAAACCGTGTAAAGTAGTAAGGGACACTAAAATTGACCTTTTTCTCGTTATGGTTTTGTTGATTTATTTCCTGGCCCAATTATGTGTGTTATGATTGTACGTAAACAGAAAAAAAAAAAAAAACAGACAGCGTTTAATATGCCAGTAGTATTTCCCCTTTCGAATCACTTTAAAGTTTAACTTTAAATTGTCTAATGTGTCCTCTGCGGTTTTCCGTGGCTAAGGTCTTGCGGACGCGATTCGTGAACCCGCTTAACTTCTATCGAAATACAGCTGCGTCCGATTTGGCAGCAGACCAGGTCGCGCTGGTTTTTAACGTGTTAGTATGGGAGCCGGTCGTTCAGAAAGCAATGGCAAACCACTGAACGTAAACCTGTCAAGAGATCAACAGCAGCAGTAAAATGCCGGTGTTGACAGCGATGTCATGTATATAGGATATGCACAAATATGTGTCCTCTAATCTCTATTGCTTTCTTTCACTTCTATGAGTACAGATCAATATATGTGAATTTTATTTCTTGTGCTATTTTAATGGCCTCAAGTTTCAATCAACAATTGATTATCTGTGTATACACGGCTAGGGGAATTAGCCTGAAGTGGTGAGTTAGCTTATCTTCTGGCCATACTGACGACATTTTCAGTTGCGCAGCTTGAGAAAGGAGACAGCTATGTACACTAATTCCAAATGTATGGCGGTACTATGATATACCGTATATCATAGTAACTGAGTCTATGCTCATTATCGTGTAGATGCGCTTATATAAATAAACAATTAACCATCCTTTCATTTGTGTACAAAAATAGTAACTTAAGAATGCAGCCACGTGTTACAGTTTATTAGTGGGTGACTATGGGAAACCTCTCGTATCGTCAGCCTTGAGAAATGGTGTTTTCTGGAACTGTCATGCAGAGCTGAAGTAGCATTCAAGATTTAGTGGGACACGAAATTAAACAAGCCATGAACTCCGGCTATATATACAAGTGCCTAGCGGGACGAACAGGAGGCTTATGTAAACAATATCTGAGCTTAAATAAACAATATCTAGGAACGCCATAATGTGCTGTTTCCAAGAGGACTCTGGGACTGCATGATAGCAGCGAGAATTTGGGTTGATGATTGCTGTCACTCCGACTACACTGTTTTGCAACTGGTAAACAATCTATTCCCACTGCATTTAGCACGTGTAAGCGTAACGTAGAACAGGTTATGGCTTTCTTCTTGATTCCATGTGTTCACGGCTACACAGACAACTCAACATATGTGGCATAGGGGTGAGGAACGCAGTTTCACAGTCCCCGCATACAGGGTCAAAGTCAGCCGCAGACATTTGGAAGCTGATAGCTTTGTCCTGATTTTCATACTGGTATGACCGTTGGCTGTTCGGAAAACTGTGGCAATACTGTATGGATCAGAGACATGGGGAACAACCAAAACAGTTACAAATAAACTACAAACATTCTCTGATTGATGCCAGCGTAAAACAGAAGGAATTAAAATCGTATGATAGAATCACCAATTTGGAGCTCATGAAGAAAACTATACAACTGGCAGTGAACCATTCGGTGAAGAAAAGACGCTCGTGCTGCATAGGATATACAATGAAAAAGCCTGAAAATAGCATAATTAAACAGCCTAAAGACCTAAACTAAAACACAAGAGGAAAATAAGTAGAAACAGAAATTAATCATTTCGGGAGTTCATGGACCTAGCTGCAGCTAGTGGGGGGGGGGGGGGGGGGGGATAACAGATGAACGAAGAAGACAAGAAGATGTGCACATTAGAATTGAATAACTACGTGTGTAGATCCCACGATTTAGCAACGTTCAACTTGTTTCCTGTTACGTTATATGTGGGCGCCCTCGATTCTTTCTTCATGTTATGAAAGTCTATATTTTGCTCCGTATTTCTTGATCAGTCTTCATATTTAGTCCTACTGTTCCCATTTTGGCACCATAGCACCGAAACTATTGCGCATTATTACTGTTCGCTCGCTATGTCTTCATCACTTCCTTTGTTCGGATCCTGATGTGTTAAGGTGCTATAATTTATACTAATATTCTTATTAGTCATGTTTATGTTGTTCTTGACAAAGGCCGCCATAACCAAAACATCAAACATGTGTGGCTCATAATAAGATATTTATTGTTACGTTTCGTAGTCGTTATTATTTGTCCCCACTCCCCCTTTTAGTTTCCTAATATATGTTCCAAATCATTCAAGGTGGGATATACTATTAATGTTGCATGTGATTTCTGTTCATCTGGCATGGGATCCATGTAAAATATGCGTATACGAGGGTAGATCAGAAAGGTATGCACCACAATTATTATCTCAGCTAATAAATAGAAGCGTGAAATTTGCAAAAATTTAAGTGTATGATGTCTTGAAGGTGTATACCATATTGCACCCATGTAAACCAATTCTAACCGCGACAAAAAACCCTTTAAAATGGATGATATTAATGACGTACATTACAAGAAGAGGATTTGTTATATAATTTTTGATCACAGAGAAAGAAACTGTTGACCTTTTTCAGTCGTTAGGCGCAGAGAGATTTGGTTTCTGCAAGATGTAGAGCTGGCTGATAAGCCGCGCTCTGGTCTGGACGTCCTACCACAGCCACCTTGCCGGACCATGTTGGAACGTGCTGACATCATGATTCACAGAGATAGGCGAATCACAAGTCAACAATTGTCCATGCAATTTTCAATAAGCAAAGGTAGTGCGGTTGAAATATTCACAAACCTGGGGTATTCAAAGGTGTGTGCATGATGGGCTCCCCGAGGTCTCACAGAAGACCATAAGACCTAAAGTAAAACGATTTGTTCGGAATTGTTGCAGCGGTTCGAGACAAATGGGGATGTTAATTTTGTGTGTGTGTCAAACATTGTGACAGGAGACGAAACTTGGATTCATCATTTTGCACAAAAAGACAGTCAATGGAGTGGCATCATCCTCAATCACCAGCTAGGAAAAATTCAAAACAAATCCATCAGCCTGTAAAGTTATGCTCACTGTGTTTTGGGACATTGGTGGGATTATTCTCGTGGGTGTACAGCCAAAAGGTGGAACCATAAATTGGAAATTTTCATAAAAACGTTCACATAAATCAATCGCTGTTACTGCAAGGTTAGGCCTCACAAGAATCGAAAGCAACTGCATTTCCTTCACGACAACGCGCGCCCTCAAACCAGTTTGCAAACAAGGGAGGCAATCGACAGAATGTGTTGGAATGTACTGCCCATCCACCTTGCAGTCAAGACCTGACACTATCTGATTTCCATCTTTTCGGTCCCCTTAAGAATGCTATCCGTGGGACAAAGGTTGAAGACAAAGAGGGAGTGATTAATGCAGTTGAAGAAATGGCTACGAGAACAGGGCAAAATGCGTTACAGATATGGGATATATACTCTTGCTTTAAGATGGCTTAAATAGACTTAAAGCAGCTAAAGTTTTGTTTCATTTGTCAACCCAACAAAGGGTTCTCTTTGAATAACCACATTGTCAACACCTCAAAGCCAACTTTAAATATGGGTTCAGAGACTGTGGAAAGAACGCAGGCAATGAATTACATGGGGATACGATTTGATCGAAGCCTCGCTTATATTGAGCACGTAGACCAGGTGATAACAAAGGCCAAGCGGGGTTTGGCTGCGATGCGGGTGATGGCGGCGGCAAACTGTGAGCAGCGTCATCTATGTCTTCTTTACGAGGGTCTGGTCCTTTCTGTTTTGGGGTATGAGATGGCGATCCTGCCTCTCAGCCATAAGCAGATGGAAAGGATGGAAAGGATACAGAACGAAGCTATGCGCATTATTCTTGGATGGATAAGAGATACAGCATGCAGGGCGATGCGCTACATTCTTGATTTTCCAACCATGAGAGACAGAATAAAAATTTACCGAGCACGTGCCTATCTCAGAGTCAACGCAAACACATATCATCCACTCCATAGCGAGATTAAGAAGGTAAAGGGCAGCAGGTTAAAAAGAGGAAAGTCGTGTATGGGTCAAGCCGAAGACATTCTTCAGCAGGGGTGTTCACTTGAGTACTTAGAACATGGCGAGGAGTAGGTACAAGTGCCAACAGAGTTATGTAGATCCTTTTCAGTGTGCATCCAACTAGATAGGAAATGCAGGCAAGAAACTCCAGCTGCTGTGGAGGTAGAAGTACAGTCTCTGATCTTTGAGAATTCTTTAGAGGATGATGCTGTCATTTACACGGATGGGTCGGTCGTTCGAGGAGTGAGAAGTTCATGGGCCTTTACGGCTCAGGCCGGAGAGAAAATTGTGAAGGAAGAGTCTGGCGCTTTTGCTTTGACCACAAGTAGCCTGACTATTGAAGTCATGGCAGCAAGTAAAGCAATAACATGGCTCGAGATACAGACATTCAATCGGGTATGTGTCCTTAGTGACTCAATGAGCATGCTCAGAAAGATAGAGATGGGGTGAGTCAGAAGAGAGTGGTTGCTGTCTCTGGAGCAGTCTCGGCTGGCAAAGACTAGTTTCATTTTCGTGCCAGGGCATGCGGGTGTACACGGAAATGAGCAGTCTGGCAGGCTTCCAGTGTAGAAGGCGGACGAGCCATGGACCAGGCAGACATTCTGAATGCTCTAGAAGAAGTAAGTCGTTTACAAGAACCAAACGATGACTGTGAATCTACAATCATGGTCAGGCTGCAAGAACAGCAAGTTAAAAGAGGTGTGGCCAAACAAGAACACTACGCAGGAAGCCAAGTCCTACATTATGTTATTATTAGTAACTGTGGACAAGAGTTAATAGGTAACGATAACAGACGTGGACAATTACTGGCGACAAGTTAGACAGGAATTAATCCGATAGGTAGATTAAACTGGGTGACTTTAGGACAAGGACGAGGACAACAATACGTGTAAAAATACTCACTCGTGAGGAAGACACATCGTGTTGGCTTGAAAAGATCTCGGGGAATTACTCGTAACGAGTGAACGAAGTAGAACAAAGACAGGAGGGAAAACGGAGCACAGCTAAGGACAGTGTGTTTGTTGAGCCTTCGACAGGACAGGTCATATTCTGAAGCTAGACTAAGGGACTTGGGAATATATGCGACCGAACAAAGCAGAAACCAGACTTTGTATGTATGTATAGAAGCGAGTGCCGGCTTCCTGGCCTAGAGGTTAGCGACGTTTCTCCGTAATCTCGTATACTCTCGTAAGTAACGTGACGACGGTGAGAATCAGCAGTGGTTCGAATCGCGTCGGTTACTTACGGGGTATGTGAGCCGGCCGCTCAGAAAGCAATTGCAAACTACTGATCGTAATCTTGCCAAGAAATCAACAATCAGCTGAAAGATGCTGATGTTTACAGCGATGTCCTGTAAAAAGGATATGCAAACATTTATTATTATAGAAGCGAGTGCGACATAGTGACAAAACGCTTAGTACATTGACAAAGTAATGACAAAGTAATGAATCGGTTTTAGACCGCTGAGTGCGTGGGTACAGTTTGAAGTAGAGATAGACAGTTGTACGCGTGTGAGCCTTAGCATTTATAATTGTAAACAAATAAGATAAGTATTCTGGGACGTATTGTCCAGTTCATAATATTTAAAAAAAAACATCTCTATTTATTTAGAATCCTGGTGTTGGAGTCCTATACATAGTAAATATTGACGTTGTGCTTGACATATAATCTCTATATGTAAGTGCCTATTGTCTAGACCAGTGGTTCTCATCCGGTGGGGAATTCTCCCCCCACACCCCCACCCCGGGGGAGGGGGATTTTAGGGTTTCCAGGGGGAGGGGAATTAAGATTATTTCAAATTCAAGATCGCGTTAATTCAAGAACTGAATATTTGATATTGTTTTTTTCTGCATAATTTATAGTTCTGTACTTCTCACGCTTCTGAAATACTTTTATAAGGTAATTAGACCCGCAAATCACGTTTTATATAGACGTCTAGACTTGTTCTAGTATGTGTTATTAAATTTAGCTTCCATTTTTACGTATACTGTGTAAGAGAGGGGGGGGGAGATAGATTTATAGGTATATAGGTAGGAAATACGAAAAGAGGGGGGAGGGGTTGTCGTAATAAGTGTCGTCCCTGGGGTGAGGGGAATCAACACCCACATTCTTTTAACTCCATATCATTATTTCGAGGATCTCTTGGATCTCTGTCCACAAAACCCCACCAGTATTTGGATCACTCTCTCTCTCTCTCTCTCTCTCTCTCTCTCTCTCTCTCTCTCTCTCTCTCTCTCTCTCTCTCTCTCTCTCTTCTCCTTCTTACCACTGGACCATGCCCCCTCTCATTCTTTTCCAAAAGATACTACACAACTCTAGCTTCTAACAAAATGACAAATTAATTTATTAAAGAAAAGTGTCAGGTATGTGCAAAGTGTGTGTGTAGAATGTCTGTCGTATAATCTAGGGTGTATGCAGAATCAGACCGAACAGCTCAGGATCAAAGTCTGCTTTCATCACAGTACCGGCCACACAACAGCACCATAGATCAAGTACAGAAGGACCTCACCAAATGATGTGTCTCTCCGGCCAGGTGTCGACTTCCTCCAGTGGCTCTTGGATAGTCCGGATGCCTGGTTACCAATGATGGATGTAGTCCAATACTGATCATGAATCCGACACACACAGTGTAACTAATATGTCACTAAAAGTTCTGTGATCTGATAACCCTTGTACAGTAAAATAAATGTTTACTGTCACTTTGAAACAAAATGTTAATTGCTAATTTCTCATAGGAATTCACCATTTAGAAAACACAATATTAATTGTTAATTTCTCACAGGAATTCACCATTTGGAAAACGCAATGTTAATTGTTAATTTCTCTATATAAATACTATTGTCCCTGTTACTGGTGGTATTGTAAGTATCTTCACTCTAATATGATGAGAACTACCACGGAGGAATCACTCTTAGATGATCGTCGGTTCCTGCTCAGCAGAGGCTAGGTTCTTGCAGACCCTCTGGGTTATGGGCCCAGTGCAAAGGCCGCTGAGTAAAAACTGCCTTCAATGATCGAGCCATAATCTTCTTCTATGACTTGTCTGCTAGCTTTTTTTTGGAAAACATAAGCAACGCGATTGCCTATTGCTGCCGACGCTCCTATAATAAGTTTACACAACGCACATTACTACGCTCGACTCCTAAGAATCATCTAATTTGGGTCTATTTAATTAAATACCATATTTTTTATTCGCGTCTGAAATCGAGACCACTAAATCACACAATGGATAAATGTCCGCCGATGTAAATCAACATAAGACACCGTGGTCTCTTTCCATAATCAGAACAGGAACATCAAACACGTCCTTGTTGCCTCACAACACTTGGTCGACTCCCGCCAAAGGTGTTTGTCCAGATTGTTTTAAAACTGTGTCTGAATGACATCACAAATCTGACTAGACACTAGGCGTCGAGAAGCTATCTTTTTTTTCTCCTTTTCCGACTCGATGTAAACAACCGGCCGGCTGTCCCGCTTTTATCTGGAGAATTGTTCCCGGTTGTGGCGGGACAGCCCGGCAGCATCATAATTACACAAGTTTTCAAGGAATTACAGAGCCCACAATATTTTTCTAAAATTCTCTAAAAGAATAAACGTTCCCCAGAAGAGGATAAAAACGTAAGAGAAAAATACAGAGTCACTTAGAGCCCGCACTATCATTTTTACTACATTGGTAGATCAAAGCAACGTCTGGTCTCTACATCTAAGAGATTTTCCCTTTGATGTTCTGATCAACCAGACATCGCGGAGCCAGTCAGTTGAGATTGACGTGTTAGTTTAGAATCAAGAGGGTCAGCCAGACCCGTCTGAAATAATACATGGCAGTGCTACTCAGGGGAAAACCCCGTGGGATCCAAAGACGGCAATTTAATGCAGGCCTAACACCTATCTAAAAGTCCAGACTTTGTGGAGCCGGGACGTCTGTAATTGCCACCACAAAGGAGCAATTAGGACCAGATGCTTAACACCTCTCCGCAATACTACGGGGCAAAGTAGAAACCCATGGCTGACACATTCCGGCCAGCAACCGGGAAGGCTGGTGTTACCAGCCTATTGGAATGTAATGACGCAACTGCATTGCCGCCAAAGCAGGTTTCATTGTTTCAGGCGTGGGGGGCATCGGTCAATTTGATTGACAGATGAAACTACCCTTCACAGGAAAGGAGGAGGGGTGAAAAGAATTTGGCACTTAATCCATCTAGGTAAATCATCTTACATGGAAAAATAGGTGGAGCTAACAGGAACTTGGACATATTAATTAACCAACCTGGAAACTAGCCAGGAATTGACTAGAATAAAACTACATGCATGGCCAGCAAGACTTCAGACGCAAATTCACAATAGCATTCTTAGGATACCTACTGGAGAAATATTAACATTTCGTTCTGTTGGACTTCTGTACGAAGTCGTATGACAGGATTTCCTAGCTATAACCCAGGTAAGACCATTACTCTGATTAGTTGTCTGCTAGTCTGAAGGCTTGTGTAGTTTCTTGTTCTGCATATTCTCCCAAACTTTACACTGGTGGATTTTCTTTGTACTTAATGTTCCAGTTCTAGCTTTACGATTTCACTGAGAACTATTTTCTTCTTTCATTCACCACTTGGTTGTCTGATTTGTTGTATGTGATAATTTGGAGAAATCCATTATCCAAGCTACATGAGCGTGTGGCTTATGCATGTACAGGAGATACATTTAGATTCATCCTGTATGATGTTAAACATTGGGGAGACTGACTACTTAGGAGAAATTCCTGAGAGCTCCCAGTCTCTTGATAGCGTCCAAATTAACGTTGATTATTTGGACCAACACTTTGAGTGCCTACCAAGATTGTGGTGAAACCACTTGGTTTGAGGAATGGCACCAGTTCACCTTGTCTGCATGATGTCTGCATGAGGACAGACATGACTTAGGACATTCAATACCCCAGACAGATTCAGGGAAGGCATTTAATGTTCGACAGGACTGTGCGACCAGCCCTTCCGACAAGACAGTATGAATGAATCAGAAAGGGAAAGAGTAAGTGAGGTGAACTTATATGGGAAACACTCCATTACATAAATGGAGGTGATTGTGTATGTTTTGAGCTATAGATGTTCCAAATAGTTTTATGAATATATACATATATATTTATTTATTTGGAACTGATATATGTTATGTAACATGCCATCATATATATCATCATACCATCATATATTATGACTTGAATGTATGTTTATATGAATGTATAGACATATGTGTTTGAGATGTGTAGACGTAGATACTACCCATCTCCGTTCGTTTCATTCCAGATCTCTTAGGAGCAATGGACAGTCAACAACCCATATCCGGAAGTGACTTAGCCTTGTGAAGGGACCAATTTGGACTCCTTCAATCTGACAGTGAACTGCGTCTCACTGGGGGAAGCATGACCTATGTGCTTCTGAGCTTTTCAGCCAGATGAGTTACGTATACCATAATATAATCATCATCATCATATGATCATCAATAGCAATAATAAACACAGTTGTTGTATTTTAAAACTCAATTTGTCCGTATAATTCTAAATGTTTATAAATGTTTGTGTAGCTTAATCAAGTACACACATTATTGTATCATTTAGTGGGGGTTCGCACATATTATCCAGAAGTGGGAATCTATGTCCGGGAGGTATCTTGCCTATGCAGTCATAAGTAACCAGATTACGTTGCATGTCTTAACTCCTCCTTTCTCACTTCTGGTGATACCAAGTACAGCCAAAACTATATAGATATATTCTATCTTCAACGAGCCACTTCTTGGCTGTTTTCTTGAGTATCAGGGACAGTGTCTTAAATCAGCATAAAAGACATTAGTTCCACGTTTTCTCTCTGGGATCTGGGTGGTAACTAGTCCCTTCTGACAGAGTTAGGGGATCTTAAACTGCATCCAGAACTAAACACCAGTAGAAGAAAATGATTTTGGCTGAGTGGTTGCCCATCTGGGATCTACCCCCAGTAAGTTGGTGACATATTGGGACGGCTCGTCCGCTATAGAATCCGGGAGTAAACCCTAGAACATATTGGTCTGTTCGCCCGCTATAGAATCCGGGAGTAAACCCTAGAACACTTTGGTTCGCTCGCAAGGAACGAACCTATTTCAAATCTGTTAGTCTGGTATTATTCCGGTCTTGCCCATAGATAGAACCTAGGTCATTCTCACTTACATTCTTAGCAGCATTAGTTAGTTATAATTTATTTCTAATGTAATAGCTTGCTTGATTGTAGGCAAGATTTTGACACAGGACTTCTCATCCATGATAGAATCAGAGAATAAATTCTAGACTATTGATTTTCATAAACCATTCTTTCATTCTTCACCCATTACATTTGCTAAGTATTAACTTAGGAATTTGTTTCTAGGGAAGTTTGTAGAATTTAAATAACTTGTTAAAAAGTTAATAACGGATAATATCATATGAGTTAATTTACATCATTCACCACTGTAGAATTAATAATCACATTAATTAGTGATATTAATTAGTTTATTGATGATTTACTTGATGATTATTTTGATTACATGCTTTATCATTTGATTTAATCATGAATAATTTGATAATGCTTAGTTAATTCAGTGTATGAAGGACTGCTTTGCATCAACTTTCTCACTCAAATTCACTACTATCATTCTCATAGTCTGTTCCTCTTGTCACTATCCTGCTCTAGCATAAATCTAACTAGCTCTGTGTAGGGTAATAATATAACTACTTGCCTGAGTTAAGCTGAGAAGAGATCATGGATGCACGCACAGATTTCTTAGAGTCCGCTAGAGGATGGGGCATAAGGCTCGGCTTAATAGGAGAGAAGCTAGAACTATTTATTAGAGAAGAAATGGATTGGTGGGACAAAGAAGATGAGCAGATGATGAAAAGAGTTGCAGAATTAGAAGCAGATATGCGTCACAAAGCTGAAGAAGATGAGATGAAGAAGAAGCAAATTGAAATACTGAACGTGGAGGAATCTACCAGCTCGATTGAGGAAAAGCCAATCACTCAAGCCGAAACTCTGATAGAAAGCGGGGAAGCTGACCGTCACAAAGAAGAGGCATGCATTCCTTCGCAAATCCCCATGGCTCAGAAAAACAAAAACTTGCGCACAGAAAGGCAGATGCTTCCCTCGCCTATTCCTAAAAATATTAAAAATAAACGGAATAGGAATAAATGTACCAAGCGTTCGGTAAACAGTCACAAACGTGATAAATGTTTACACCGCAATGAAAGCGGATTAGCTGGCTTGGCAACCCAGCAATCTCAGGAGCTTCCTAAGACTTCCCAAAGGAGAAAAATCCAGGAGGAGGAGGACCTGAGGAAAACTATTAAAGAGATCGAAGGCGAGACCTTACCCGACTCTTTTATTCCCTTCAGTTCAGAGAAACTAGGAGTGGAAATGAATTCAACTGAGACCGGAATGGATGTAAAACAGGATTCCATTGTTTCTCACGGTGTGGCCACACAAGATGAAATAATTATCAGTTTGAATTACTTATCTCAGGTGGGATATGGCATTGAAAATGACATCCCACAACATTCACTTCTATTGGATTTAGAACAAGAAAACCAGACCAGGGAGAGAATACCTCAATTGGACTTGGCACAAGAGAGCCCAGCCATGGAGGACAAACAAGACACGGAGGAGAATTCTTACGATGTCAGTATCTTGGAGTCTTTCGAAAAGGAAACTCAAGATACACAAAGCATTCATGTAGGTTATACCACGGACTCTGATTCAGGGACGATAAACATGTCTGCTAACAACAAAGAAGAAAATACTTCTTTGGACAGGATGAAGGTAATGCCTATCATCAACACAGCTGAAGCTAACAGGGGATCACAAATGATGGACTCTGCAGCGGAACAAAACCGGAGCGGTTGGTATACTCAACACTCAGGACCTTGTTTACCTTTCACTTCAACCAATGTTGGATGGGGAGAACAGCTGTTTATGTATACTTCTACAAGGAGTGATACAAATTCACAGTTCTTGGGGAACAACATGATTTCTCAAAGCTGGACAACTTCTACTAGCCTTATACTTTCAAACACAGATTCAAAATGGAACTCTGTTGAAGAGGAACGCACCTGGATAAATAATTATCGAAGGAAGAAAACTCTTAAATCAAGAGGTAGTAAACTGACATCCTACCAAGAAAGAGGCAAGTATGAGTTGAATGCACATCATAAAATTATGATGTTTAGCAAATTTCCTGCCAAAAGGAGGAGATTAAAGGATTTTATTATGATCTTTGGCCGACGGAGAAAAAGAAAATGGAGCAACAGTACTGCGACCAATTCTTTTAAGAAAACACTGATGGCACTTCCTCTGCTTATAGGACAAGGGCCAGAAATTGAGTGGACAATAGCAGTCTCTCTGCGGCGCAGGAGAATCTTGTTATACATTTTGCAATTTCCCGGCTGGGAAAAAGTAAAACCTCCAGAGGACAGGACATTACCGAGCAATAGCCCGGAAATCCGACACAACACCAGGAGCAAAGATTTGCAAGATTTATCCTGGGAGAATGGACATGGGATATTTCTTTTGACTCATAGAACATCCCACTGCCACAAAGAATATTGGGAACCCAGACTGGGAGGCAGTTGGAGAACGGAGAGAACTTAGATACATTCTTGAATGCTGCCGAGGCTCTGTTATAGGCTTCATTAATGAACCTACTTAAATTGGAGAGCTATGTGGCGGGACAGCCCGGCAGCATCATAATTACACAAGTTTTCAAGGAATTACAGAGCCCACAATATTTTTCTAAAATTCTCTAAAAGAATAAACGTTCCCCAGAAGAGGATAAAAACGTAAGAGAAAAATACAGAGTCACTTAGAGCCCGCACTATCATTTTTACTACATTGGTAGATCAAAGCAACGTCTGGTCTCTACATCTAAGAGATTTTCCCTTTGATGTTCTGATCAACCAGACATCGCGGAGCCAGTCAGTTGAGATTGACGTGTTAGTTTAGAATCAAGAGGGTCAGCCAGACCCGTCTGAAATAATACATGGCAGTGCTACTCAGGGGAAAACCCCGTGGGATCCAAAGACGGCAATTTAATGCAGGCCTAACACCTATCTAAAAGTCCAGACTTTGTGGAGCCGGGACGTCTGTAATTGCCACCACAAAGGAGCAATTAGGACCAGATGCTTAACACCTCTCCGCAATACTACGGGGCAAAGTAGAAACCCATGGCTGACACATTCCGGCCAGCAACCGGGAAGGCTGGTGTTACCAGCCTATTGGAATGTAATGACGCAACTGCATTGCCGCCAAAGCAGGTTTCATTGTTTCAGGCGTGGGGGGCATCGGTCAATTTGATTGACAGATGAAACTACCCTTCACAGGAAAGGAGGAGGGGTGAAAAGAATTTGGCACTTAATCCATCTAGGTAAATCATCTTACATGGAAAAATAGGTGGAGCTAACAGGAACTTGGACATATTAATTAACCAACCTGGAAACTAGCCAGGAATTGACTAGAATAAAACTACATGCATGGCCAGCAAGACTTCAGACGCAAATTCACAATAGCATTCTTAGGATACCTACTGGAGAAATATTAACATTTCGTTCTGTTGGACTTCTGTACGAAGTCGTATGACAGGATTTCCTAGCTATAACCCAGGTAAGACCATTACTCTGATTAGTTGTCTGCTAGTCTGAAGGCTTGTGTAGTTTCTTGTTCTGCATATTCTCCCAAACTTTACACTGGTGGATTTTCTTTGTACTTAATGTTCCAGTTCTAGCTTTACGATTTCACTGAGAACTATTTTCTTCTTTCATTCACCACTTGGTTGTCTGATTTGTTGTATGTGATAATTTGGAGAAATCCATTATCCAAGCTACATGAGCGTGTGGCTTATGCATGTACAGGAGATACATTTAGATTCATCCTGTATGATGTTAAACATTGGGGAGACTGACTACTTAGGAGAAATTCCTGAGAGCTCCCAGTCTCTTGATAGCGTCCAAATTAACGTTGATTATTTGGACCAACACTTTGAGTGCCTACCAAGATTGTGGTGAAACCACTTGGTTTGAGGAATGGCACCAGTTCACCTTGTCTGCATGATGTCTGCATGAGGACAGACATGACTTAGGACATTCAATACCCCAGACAGATTCAGGGAAGGCATTTAATGTTCGACAGGACTGTGCGACCAGCCCTTCCGACAAGACAGTATGAATGAATCAGAAAGGGAAAGAGTAAGTGAGGTGAACTTATATGGGAAACACTCCATTACATAAATGGAGGTGATTGTGTATGTTTTGAGCTATAGATGTTCCAAATAGTTTTATGAATATATACATATATATTTATTTATTTGGAACTGATATATGTTATGTAACATGCCATCATATATATCATCATACCATCATATATTATGACTTGAATGTATGTTTATATGACTGTATAGACATATGTGTTTGAGATGTGTAGACGTAGATACTACCCATCTCCGTTCGTTTCATTCCAGATCTCTTAGGAGCAATGGACAGTCAACAACCCATATCCGGAAGTGACTTAGCCTTGTGAAGGGACCAATTTGGACTCCTTCAATCTGACAGTGAACTGCGTCTCACTGGGGGAAGCATGACCTATGTGCTTCTGAGCTTTTCAGCCAGATGAGTTACGTATACCATAATATAATCATCATCATCATATGATCATCAATAGCAATAATAAACACAGTTGTTGTATTTTAAAACTCAATTTGTCCGTATAATTCTAAATGTTTATAAATGTTTGTGTAGCTTAATCAAGTACACACATTATTGTATCATTTAGTGGGGGTTCGCACATATTATCCAGAAGTGGGAATCTATGTCCGGGAGGTATCTTGCCTATGCAGTCATAAGTAACCAGATTACGTTGCATGTCTTAACTCCTCCTTTCTCACTTCTGGTGATACCAAGTACAGCCAAAACTATATAGATATATTCTATCTTCAACGAGCCACTTCTTGGCTGTTTTCTTGAGTATCAGGGACAGTGTCTTAAATCAGCATAAAAGACATTAGTTCCACGTTTTCTCTCTGGGATCTGGGTGGTAACTAGTCCCTTCTGACAGAGTTAGGGGATCTTAAACTGCATCCAGAACTAAACACCAGTAGAAGAAAATGATTTTGGCTGAGTGGTTGCCCATCTGGGATCTACCCCCAGCAAGTTGGTGACACCGGTACTCCAAAAAGTCTTGCCGGCTTGTGATGTGGAGAAATTTTTTCCCCACAACAAAAGATCTTGCCAACTCTCATCAGGACAGTCTGTCCCCAACATCAAAGAATGGCAGCTGCCTGTAGACGAATGGCGCGACAGTCTTTCATCTATCGATAACTCCAAGAATTCCGCGACAGGGGGGGGGGGGGTTGGCATTCTGAACATATGATTAAGGGGTACATGGGCCAACACAGATTGAGAACCACTTGTCTAGACAGACGTAGTATAAAAGAGAGGTTCATGACACTATGGACGGTACACGTTTTTCACAGTAATAAGTAAACGCAGTCATGGTACAACGACAAACACCAGACTTTGAAAGGTGCCCTGTTAATACTAACATTGTAAATGCTACAACAACCTGCTTTTTATTTAACTTGAAAGTATATATATATATATATATATATATATATATATATATATATATATATATATATATATATATATATATATATATATATATATATATGGACAAGCTTAGCAAAGTCGTTATAGAAAGCTATGGATTCACTAGTGCAGAGGTGTCTGAAATATATTCCACAAGAACTTTCTCAGAGTTTTGATACATAGTATTGTGGACCCCAACATAAAGAATACAAATGTTTTTGTTTTCTTTTAATGAAAGCTCCAGCTTAGACAACCTTAGGTACTTTCTAGTGTAATTTTCATAACATTAAAGAGTTGTATATGTTTAGTTTTTCCTGTCCCCAATTTCCGTCAACTTTAGGTGTCGGACACCATTACTCCTTCAGATTTCTTTGTTGTTGTTTGTTTTTATTTTTTATGTTGAGTTGTCTCCATGTGTCCTTTTTATCCTGGCCATGTTTCTTATAGATAATGTTCTATTTGATGCATTTAGTACCCTTATTCTTTGCTTTATCTTAAAATAACAGAGGTTCCAGTTGCTCCTCGTACTTTTGTTTACTATCTTGATTTTAACGCTAGCCCGCAAAATATGTTCTAGAAACCACATGTCCACTGTCCCCAAGCTCTTCCTATTTTGTTCATTCATATTCCAAGATTCATTGCTATACAGCAGAACAGCTTCTTTCAGAAATTAGGTTCAAACCACTTATTATACTAGATACCTTTTATCTTCTGAAATGCCAGATTTGCTTGACACATTCTGCTCTTAATCTCTGTCGCGCATCTTCCGTCTGATGTTATGCTTGTCCCTGAATATTTGAAATTATTGACTTCGTTAGTGACTTTTCTTTCTATTGTAAGATCGAATGTTCGTGTTATCATTTTCTTTGATAAAACAGCTGTTTTTATCTTCTTGATAATCAAGCAAAATCCCATTTTGTTTATTTATTTGCACTCTCTATTAATGTAATGTCTGACAATTGTTGCCGATGATTTGCGTTTTTAGCTATCAATAGCGTGTATCTGTACAAAGAAGGTTGTTTATTTTATAACCTTCAAATTTTATTCCTAGACTATCTTTAATCTTTCACGGTATTATTTAGCTAGGGGTTGCCTAACTCGTGACGAAACACATCCTTGTCTTAGTCATAGCTATATCTGTTCATCATTATCAAAGTATATTTTTATTTCATTTTTAATTGCTGCAACATGTCTGTGATCTTTCCTATCAGTTTTAAATCCATCTAACATTCAATTACATATATGGGTACCACATTTCAGAGGTTCTCTAACCACCAAAAAGACAGACGTCTTTTCATTCGAGAAACGGGTTATCGATCAATGATATCGAGGATGACATGCAAGAAAACAATGATTCATAAGACACCATTATTGATAAAAACAAAGTAGTGACATACGAGAAGAACAGCGTCTGATTATCTATCGCGTATTTACAATATTTCTTACTGGCATAAAGAATGTTTTTTTTTTAAAAATTGTTCCCAAATGTTTCACGAAAAAAAAAAATGTGATATTAATAATTGTCTGTATTAGTTTTGTCAGTCAGGTCTTAGTCAGATATGACTGAGCTACCGTATAACAGTAGACGGTACTACCTGGTTTCTGTTAGCGCCGAACGTTGGGCGGCGCTTACCAAACCCGACACCCCACATTGTGCCAACGGCTTCGGGCGGAAGAGCGCAATTGGGAGGGTACAAGCCTTACCCTGGTGCGAGGAAATGCAAGCTAAAGACAAAATTGTCATGGCAGGGCAGACCAGGCCCTAAGCCTTGGTTGGCGACTGGTCTATGATCGAAGCTCCGACAGGCGGACAGTTAGAGCATTGCTTTGCTGATCCGGCAGCTTCTGCAGCTTGTCTTGTTCCAGATGTAGGGGTGTTACCTTTCCTCTGGAGTGAACTAGGCAGGCCGAGAGAGGGATCATGCTGCATGGGCAACACATGATCTCTATATTTTAGCCCAGGCTTTGTGCTATGGAGAGGCAATAACTCCATCCCTGGTCTTAACTGGTCTCGGAATCAAAGCGAGAGGCAACTGTTACGGGTTATAAGTCCTTGTCAGTTGGCGTAGACATGGGGCGCCACGCGTTGCCTCTGACGGTGGGAGACACCTATAGGTGTCACTGATCAGCTACCGCCCGCCTCAAGCTGGGCAGCCCCCAGCCAATTGGGTGCTGATCCGCCACAGCCTGCCTGCTTCAATGGGTGCTTGGGGCTAGGACAAAATCTGAATCGCAGGCTGTAAAACCAATGCACCAGGTACAAACAAAAATATAAATAGAAACCTCAAGCTACGGCTTGCAACCTGGAACGTGAGAACCATGTGTCCAGGATTTTCCACTGACTTGACCAATATTGACGATGTGAGAAAAACGGCTGTGATTGATGCCGAACTCAATCGTCTTAACATTGATATTGCTGGCCTGCAGGAGACTCGCCTCGCTGAGGAAGGGTCACTCAGGGAAAACAACTACACCTTTTTCTGGAAGGGTAAAGGGCAGGCAGAAAAAAGGCAACACGGTGTGGGCTTTGCAGTGAAGAATTCGCTACTGGGAATGATTGAAATTCCAGCAGGAGGAAATGAAAGACTATTATCCCTGCGCTTGGCAACCTCTTGTGGGTTTGCCACCATTATTACTGCATATGCACCGACACTCGATTCCTCTGATGATGTGAAGGATTTGTTCTATGAGGAGTTAGACTCTGTGATCAAGGCAGTTCCAAAATCCGACTACATTTATATGCTCGGTGATTTCAATGCTCGTGTGGGCAAGGACTCGAGTTCATGGCCAGTGTGCCTTGGAAAATACAACATCGGTCGCATGAATGAAAATGGGCAAAGGCTGCTGGAGCATTGCACCAGTAATGACCTATGTATTACAAACTCTTTTTTTTAAACAAAAGAGATGCATAAGGTCACATGGAAACATCCAAGATCCGGCCATTGGCACCAGCTGGACTTCATCATCACACGGAGACAACATCTGAACCATATATCATTGACTCGTAGTTACCACAGTGCTGACTGTGATACGGATCATTCTTTGGTTGTTGCAAGGGTTAGACTGAGACCAAAGAGAATCTACACAGCTAAACACAAATCTAACCCCAGGATTAATATTATTAACACTCATGATCCTGAAAAGTGCTTTCAGTTTCAACAGCAACTTGAAGACGCTTTCACTGATACACCAGAAAATTGTACAGTAAATGATAAATGGAATAAACTTAAGGAAACTCTTTGTAAAACTGCCGTAAAGGTTTACGGCACTGTGGATCATAAGAGGCAGGACTGGTTTGCGGCCAACAGCGAGACTCTGCAGCCCTTGATTGATAAGAAGAAGAAAGCTCTCTTAAGAAACAAGGAAAGACCAACGCGTAACACTCTGAGTGAGCTGAAGCAAGCTAGGAAGGTTGTGCAAAAGGCTGCCAGGCAGTGTGCAAATGATTATTGGATCAAGTTATGTGAGTCCATTCAAATCGCAAGTGATAAGGGAGACATAAGAAGCATGTATGAAGGAATAAAGAAAGCCTGTGGTCCAGTGATCAAAAGAAGTGCACCATTGAAAACCTTGACTGGAGAAGTCATCACTGATAAGAAACAGCAGATGGACAGATGGGTAGAGCACTATTTGGAGCTTTACTCAAGTGAGACCAAACTAGCGGATAATGCCCTCAACGCCATAGAGGCTCTACCAACTCTTGACCACCTGGACACACTTCCCACCATAACAGAAGTTAAGTGTGCTGTAAATGAACTTGCATCTGGCAAGGCTCCAGGTAAGGATGGGATTCCAATAGAGGTTATCAGGAGTGGGCAAGACACACTCACTATACAGATCCACCAGCTAATAGAGCTATGCTGGCGTGAAGTCCCACAGGATTTCAAAGATTCAAGCATCATAACACTGTACAAGAACAAGGGCGATCGGAGCGACTGCAACAACTATAGGGGTATCTCACTTCTGTGTATTGTTGGAAAAGTATTTGCCAGAATTGTTCTGCGCAGACTTCAAGTCCTAGGAGATCAAGTCTACCCCGAATCACAGTGTGGCTTTCGACAGAACCGGTCTACCACTGATATGATATTCTCATTGCGACAAATGCAAGAAAAATGCCGTGAACAGAATCAACCACTGTTTATTGCCTTCATCGACCTCACAAAGGCATTTGATTTGGTCAGTCGTGAGGGTCTGTTCAAGGCACTAAAGAAGATTGGCTGCCCACCAACTCTTCTGTCCATTGTGGAATCGTTCCACACAGGCATGAAGGGTATAATCAAGTTTGATGGTGCAACTTCTGAAGAATTTGAAATCAAGAGTGGAGTTAAGCAAGGTTGTGTACTAGCTCCCACCCTCTTTGGAATATACTTTTCACTTCTACTGAAATATGCATTTCGTGATCAGGATGGTGGTATATACATTCACTCACGCTCAGATGGCGGCCTCTACAATGCTCAGAGATTGAAGGCTAAGACCAAAATTAGGAGGGTACTGATCAGAGAGTTGCTTTTTGCAGATGATGCTGCAGTTACGACCCACTCTGAGGAAGAATTGCAATGTCTACTATCTGCATTCTCCAATGCTTGTTCTGAATTTGGTTTAACAATTAGCAAAAAGAAGATACAGATTATGTCACAAGGTGCACATGGGGTACCATCAATCCTTATTGACGACGCCGAACTAGAGATAGTAGACCATTTTACATATCTAGGATCGGTGGTAAATAGCAAATTATCCCTAGATCAGGAAATCAACATCCGGATTGGTAAGGCAGCAACAACAATGAACAGGTTAAGAAAAAGAGTCTGGGAGAACAGGAAGCTTACTGCCAAAACAAAAGTCCTTGTCTATCAAGCCTGTGTCCTTAGTACTCTTCTCTATGGCAGTGAAACCTGGACAACTTACTCACACCAAGAGAACAATTTAAACAGCTTTCATATGCGGTGTCTGCGAAGAATTCTTGGTATTAAGTGGCAAGACAAAATCACAAATACTGAAGTATTGGAAAGATCAGGTTGTGTGACAGTTTATTCCATGCTCAGTCTTCGTAGACTTAGATGGATAGGACATCTTAGGCGGATGGATGATGGTAGAATACCAAAGGATATCTTTTTTGGTGAATTACAGATGGGTAAGAGATCTCAGGGTCGGCCTCTACTACGATACAAAGATGTGTGTAAGCGGGACATGATTGATACAGGCATTGATAATGCACATTGGGAGCAAGTCGCCGCTGAACGTGTTGCATGGAGGGGAAATATCAGAAATGGAATAAAGTCAAAGGAGAAAATTATTGCAGAAAAGTCACACACCAAGCGTTTGAGACGTAAGATGGTGCATGATGGTGGAAATGACCAGGTGTTCACATGCACCCACTGTGAACGGACATTTACAGCGCAAATTGACCTTATCAGTCACACTCGCTACCGCCATAGTTAAAAGTTATTATGCCTTTTTAAAGCACAAACTATCGTCTGTCAAGACGGCAAGGTGCCAATGTGTGTGTATTAGTTTATGAACATACAGGCGCCAGTACAATACCGATGCGTCTTACATGGCATGACATACACTGTCCGAAGTTTGACCTTCTATTAGAACCAAACATAGGGAGCTGTATTAGCGCTGTGGCTGGCACGCCTGCCTGTCGGCCGGTGGTCACAACTTCGAATTTGCACGGGGGTGAGTTTATAAAGTCGACATGAGTTGACAGGCTGACCCAGTCTAAATGGATACCAGGACATTCTTGGGAAGTAAAGGCCTGTTTACGACATCATTAATCGAGTGCAAATTGGTCTATACAGATATGGTGCTTGCACCATACACCTAATACGCCTCAAAGAATGTGTAAATGGTCCTTTACTTATAACCAAATATATTTATTCAGTTATGCCACAAGACTTTGTTGTCAGTTATAGGCGTCAAGTTAGAATTTCGGAGAGGTAACTATACCTTTCACATTTTGTAATGTCTAGTATGTATTCCAACCTCTGCTTCATTCCTCTACTTCTGTAAATGCCTATCAGTTCCTGTGAATTTTAGTAGCTTGACGGATTTCCCAAAATTGAAATGTCTCTTTATAGTAATGCCTTCACTGAAAGGAGGATGTGCACACATTTGAAGAAGAGTTGGAGGCGTTATTCTCGAAGTGAATATTTGCCAACGATTGTTTGTTGTTAGAAATCTTAAAATGTCTGCCATATGCTGATATTCTTTGGTACGAATATATTGACATGCATGTAGGACACCGCGTGTAAAAATACCTAAGTTATGTTATCTAGTCGCAATATTCGTTATCTGTAACACGTTTTAACCGCCGGGCCGTGACTCAGCTGGAATACCAACTCTATATTCTAGTGACATCTATAAATGTCCAAGTAAGAATTACCGCCACCTTCACTCAACAGACCACTTGGAAGTTGTGCAGTGACCTGGGTAGTAAGTATGTGATTTTCTCATAGTTGTCTGTCAGCGTCGTCGTTCAATAACAGTTACCGCCACTTATTGTAGAGGTATATTCTTGCAATCTGCCTCAATTTTTTTTAACGTTATCTTTTAGACAGCAAGAGTTGCACAGCGCAAAGACTACCTTACACATAGTGGTCAGATTTCAACGTATGGTTGATGTGACTCTGCTAGTCGTAAGAACTCCGATGCGGAGCAAACACGGTAGTGGGCTTCAGATCATCAGAAGTAAACCTCCCTTTCCCAAGCATTTAGGATCTTCAATTTCTTAATACTTTCTGGGTACGGTCCCACTCGGGTCATGACGCCGGGCGTCTTACCCCTGCCGTGGAGACGTTCGTTCGGTCATATTAGTTATCCCTGATGTTAAGCTTGCCCTTTTCTGTTACCTTGTCCATTCCCAAGCCCTCCCTCCCTCGGTGGGGAGAGCCCGTGCAGCCAGCGCCTGCCCCTTGGCACGTGTGGTCGTGGGATGCGAGCTTCCTCCACCCAACGGCCTCTGTCGCCTCCATACGTCTCCGCTGCCGTGAGCCTTCCCCGTGCCCCATTCACGGCGTCGCACCCTGCTAGGAAGCCGGACCTTCCTTTCCTTCGGACTCACCTCGTGGTATGTCTGCAACTGACTAGACCACGTAGTACGCATATCGCGTGAATGTGAGGTGGTAGTTATTATTCAGGCTTGTTAAATTGCGCTCTGTCTGGGTGCGACCTACGATCGATTATCGCTATCGAATGGAGGTTGGACGTCGGCCGACATTTGTGTGATTTACTGCACTCAGGCTCACCACTCACGCTTGTAGGATGGGCTAAAGGACTGACACGAGACGCTGTAAAAAATCATGGTTTTGATTGAGAAATTGTTGGTATTGCAGTCACCGCTTCTAACCATAATAGTTCCGAGACTCATTCCAATTTAGGTTGCGGCAGTTCCACAGTCAGCACGAGGCTTTTTCGGCAGCCTCAGATAGTTGATTTTTGGCCCGGGCTCTTGATTGTCCTTTTAGTCCATTCGTTTCAGCACATCAAACACGGAGTAGGAGACAAGACTTCTAGCGCATACCTCGACGGCGAACAGCCTGACGGTGTACCCCTCCCGTCAAAGACTCGCGACCATGTCATTGTACGCCTCTATCTTGTACAAGTGCTGCTTCTCAATATTCGATTCGTACGGGACAGTCAGCTCAATCAGCGTTAGCTGCTTGGTTGACGAGGAGCTAAGCACAATGTCAGGTCGCAAGCCAAACCTTCGGATCACCTCAGGGTACTTGCCACGGTCTTTTAGGTCCACGGTTAGTTGCCAGTCCCTCGCACCGTCGAAGCCGGTAGCAAGCAGCTAGTGGTCAGCATAGCCATTTTTTCGCCCCTCTCGGACGAAGGACATCTCCATCGGCCTCGGTCTGTGCCCCTCTTTGTTAGCTTTCATTCGTGCCACATCTACTATGGCGGCCAACTAGGTCAGGACTTTGTTATGAAGCCATGTAAAACACCCCTGGGTCAGGGCAGCAAACTTGCAACCAGATAGCACGTGCTCCGCTGTCTGGACTATTTGAGCTTTTGTACAGAGGGGACAGAACGGGTCGGTGGTTAACCCCCACGTGGCCAAGTTGGCACCTCATGGCAGGACATCGTAGAGGGATCAGATGACGAAACTTAGACGCAGCGGTGCCATGCGCCATATTTCATTCCACGTAATGGACCTCTGCACTACCGCTTCCCATGACATCCACTGCGCATGCTGCGCCTGCTGGGCAGCCTTGCGGACTCTTCCGTCATCTTCCCCCTTGGGGATCTCCTTGACCATCAGGTCCCTGCTTTCCTTGGCATTCGCCTTCGACCACATCGGATCATTGACTTGGAATCCGAAACCTTGCTTGCCAAGCTGAGTATGGCCCATAACCTCCTTCAGCTGGAGTGTGGCCTGGGCTTCTTCGACTGCGCTGACGACTTTCCACTTCCTTTCCGTCATCAAGGCGAGAACCGAAGCGCTGACCGTTATGTCTGCAGACTCGCGCAGCATCATTGCGAGTCTGGTTTTTTCCGGCCTTGAACTTTTCCACGAGGGACAAGAACAGGGAGGATGAGTTTGCTCTGCTCACAATACAATGCGACAGTCGTGAGACATGTGGGTACTCCAAGCCATTTCCTCATATGAGTGCTTATCTTACCTTCCATGTTGCTCACTGCGGTCATGCCAATATCATATATTAGCAGCGCCCATAGGAGTTTCGGAATCAGCATAATTTGGAGGACCCAGATTTTGAACTTGCCTATCAGCCTGGTTTTGTTGATGGTTTTCAGGCCGTTCGTCAGCATTGTTTGTATCTCCACCACCGCGTTCCTGTCCGTCAGGGTTGAGTCGTACACACGACCGAGACTCTTCACAGGTTTCTCCATCACCGTGGAAATCTCTTGTCCGGACACCGTGAACCTCCTTTCTACCGCCTTGCCCTTCATGATCGACAGGCTTCTCGATTTCTTTGGTTTGAAGCTCATCCTGCACCATCCTGAATCAGATCGTCTAGTCTGAGGAGAACGCTGCGAGCATCACTCTCCTTAGGTGTCAGGATTGTCGTATCGTCCATGAAGGCCTTCAGCGGTGGCATGTTTATCCCTTCGTTGATCCTCGGACCGTGTGCAAAGCCAGATGCCGCATCCAGTATGACCTGCATGGCCATGACAAATAATATCGGCGAAATAGTACATCCTATGGCAATACCCACTTCCAGGTCGATCCATCTGGTTGTGAATGTTTTGGTCGAGAACCGAAGAGAGAAGCCCGAGAAGTACTGCACTAGCATTTCCTTTATGTTCTCGGGTACGTGATATGCCTTGAGTGCATGCCATAACAACTGGTGTGGCACTGACCTATAGGCGTTCGCCAGGTCCATCCATATCTCATGGAGTTCCTCCTTCTTCGTCTTAGCTCTCTGGATAGCATCTCAGATCATGGTACTGTGTTCGAGACAACCGGGGACTCCGGGTAGGCCCCCCCCCCCCCACCCCTATTTTTTTTTTTTTTTTGAACCGCTGTCTCGATGTACCTGTTCCCCGTCAAGTACTTCGTGATCCGACCGGCCATGATCAAGAAGAATATTTTCCCCTCAACGTTCAGAAGAGAGATCGGCCTGAACTGGGTAATGCCGGCAGAGTTTTGCCCTTTTGGAATGTAGATTCCGTTGGGCGTCTTCCACTCCGTGCTGACAAGCTTCTGCTTCCACGTGGATTTCATTAACCTGTGTAGCTTCGCAAGGACATTCGGGCATATTTTATATACTGTATGCGGCACACCGTTGGGCTGAGAAAGACAGGCGATAGCAAAGGCAACTAGTCGCCGCGAATCATATGGCTTTTATGACGGTGGCATCGGACATGTGTGGGGTTATAATTACATTGGGCCATGAGTGTAGGGCAGTGGTTCTCAACCTTTTTTTTGGCCCGTGCCCCCCCCCCCTTTTCACCATATTTTCAAAACGTCATTCCCCCCTTTCGTATTTCCTATCTAAAAATTTGGCCCTTACCCCCCCCCCCCTCCACGCCTTACCATATTTTCACAAGGTCATTCTCCCCCCCCCCCCGTTCATATTTCCTACCTAAAATTCCCCCCCCCCCCCCCCGCTCCTGCCCCTACACAGTATTCGTAATAATGGAAGCACATACCAAAACAAGTCTAGACGTCCACATAAAACGTGATTTGCGGGTCTACTTACTTTATAAAATGAATTTTAGAAGGGGTGAGACGTACAGAACCGTAAGTTATGAAGGGAAAAACATTATCAAGTAATTGTTTCTTGTATTAACGCGATCTTGAAATAATCTTCATCTCCCCCCCCCCTGGAAACCCTACAATTCCCCCCTGGTGGGGGGGGGGGGAGGAATTCCCCACCGGTTGAGAACCACTGGTGTAGAGAGTTGCCAGCAGGCGCTACGGGAGCTAACATTCAGCAATTAATTCATGACTACTCTCGTCCAGGCAATGTGATTATCTATACCGATCGCTCTGTGTTAAGAGGCAAAATAAAAGTGCTCTGTAATTTATTCAGTTGTTTTAGTTCGTGAAGAGCAAAAGATATTCGTCTTTTAATTTCCTTAATTGTATCACCATTGTTGGTAATTAATGACCCAATATATTCGAAGTTTTCCACCTCCTACAATTTTTCCTCATTAATATATATTTCTTTCTCCATATTAGTTTTAACCGTATTCATTATCTATGTTTTTGCTATGTTAAGATATAAGTTTTCATTTGCACTATTCTTTTGGGTTACGATTATTAGCTTTTCTATATCATTCTGTGATGTGGATAGTAATAAGATATCATCAGCATATCGAATCTCTCTTATTACATGACCACCGATATGTTGGGCATCATATTGCTCCTTGGTTATCTCTGACTTTTCTCAGTATATTTTCGACATACAGGTTAAATAAGGGAACAGCACACAGTCCGGACAGACACTTTACTTGATGTCAAACCAATCTGATGTCACGCCATCTATTCCAATCGCTGTTTCTTGGTCTAGATCAGTGTTTCCCAACGTGGGGCCCACGCCCCACAGGGGGGCAATTTGATTGTTAAGGGGGGCAATTCGAAAATGGAAGAAATCGGCTGAATATAACAAAACGGGGAGACTTGAGACTGAAGTTAACTAAATTGGAACCTGACATAAGATCTCTTTGCAGCAAGCATCAAGCGCAAGGATCTCACTAAATTTAAATAATAAATAATTACTAATAATTAAATTGTCCTCTAAAAGTACTGGAGAGTTTTGGTCAGAGACCATAACTTTATGAAGGGAAAATCCCAACTGCACCTCCCCGCGGTAGAGGATGGAAACACACTACGGTGTGGCTAACACAGCTCTGGGGACCGAGTATCCACCGGAATAAGTGGACAACTCTGCATCTGAGCAGGGCAGGGCATTCACTTGTCCTTACAGTCGGAAATGGCTGTCAAAGGCAGAGGTAAAAGACCACCATGTGGATGTGGAAGGCAAGGGGAAACCACCACATTATCTTCCCAAGACTTCATGGCAAAACATATAGCAAAGTTAGTGAAGGACGTTAATGGCTGTCTTAGGGCATCCTCGTCCGGTAGGGACAGTCATGAGCCACAGGTGACACCAGACCGTCATCCAGCTACTGATGGCAAAATCATAACTAAAATAAATAAATTTAGAGTAGGAACATGGGATGTTAGGACATTAAATGAGCTAGGAAAGTTGACCAATGTTCTAAGAGAGATGGATAGCATGAAAATGAATATACTAGGCGTTAGTGAGATGAGATGGAAGGGATCGGGCAAAATTATAGCTGACAATCACACAATAATTTATTCTGGAGGGGATACACATGAAAAAGGTGTAGGAATAATATTAGATGAAAAAACAGCCAAGTCAATTAATGGATACTGGTGTATTTCAGATAGAGTTATTATGGTAAAAATCAAAGGTAAACCAATAAACATAAATATTATACAAGTATATGCACCAACAGCAAGCAGTAGTGATGAAGAAATACAACACTTTTACGACGAAATAGAAATGGCGATGGCTCAAATTGGATCACAAGAAATAAAAATAATACTTGGTGATTTTAATGCAAACGTAGGAAAGGGAAAAATGGAGGATGTAGTGGGGAATTATGGTTTAGGTACAAGAAATGAAAGAGGGGAAAAGCTAATAGAATGGGCAAATATCAATGAGATGATAATTGGAAACACATGGTTTAAACACCATAAAAGACGACTGTACACATGGATAAGCCCTGATAAGAAAATACGAAACCAAATTGACTACATACTAATTAATAAAAGATTTAGAAATGCTTTAAATTAATGTAAAGACAATGCCTGGTGCTGACTGTAATAGTGATCATGTACCACTATGTGGACAAATAAAAGTAAGATTAAAGAGAGGGAAAAAAATGGTTAAGAACATGAGACTTAATAAAGAGGTTCTGAAAATAGATAAAGAAATGCAAGAACAATACAGAGTGACTGTGAAAAATAGGTGCAATGCAATAACTAAAATACAGAGTATAGATGAACAATGGGAAATGTTAAGGGACTCCATTCATCAAACTAGCAAAGAAGTATTACCGGAGAGAGGCAAAATAGCTAAGAAAAAATGGATGAATGAAGATATCTTAAAACTGATGGACAAAAGAAAACAGAGTAAAAATGACAAACAAGAATACGCTAAGATAAATAAAGAAATAAAAGATAAATGTGGGAAGGCTAAAGAAAGTTGGTTAAACGAGCAATGCAAACAAATTGAATTAAATTCCATTAAAGATACAAAAAATATGCACAGACAAATCAGTGAGCTTACAGGAAGAAAAATAAGAATAAATACAGGGTGTTTGAAATCAAAAACAGGAAAGATAATATTAGAGGAAGATGCTATAATGAAGAGGTGGAATGAGTATATAAGAGAATTATATGAAGGAGAAAGGGGAGAATTAACAGAAGATAGTAACTTAGAAGGTCCACCTATTCTGAAAGAAGAAGTCGCTGACGCTATGAAACGTATGAAGAAAGGAAAAACAGCTGGGCCAGATGAAATCACAATAGAAGAATTAGAAGTATTGGGAGAATTTGGAGTAGATATATTAACCAAAATGTTGAATGATATTTACAGTAGTGGATATTTACCCAGTGATATGCTGAAATCTGTATTTATAGCTATACCAAAAAGACCAGGAGCAATTGATTGTGAAGATTTTCGTACAATTAACCTTATAAACCATATCACTAAGCTTCTACTCAGAATCATAATGAGAAGAATCAAAAAGAAAATAAAAATGGAAATTAGTGAAGAACAGTATGGATTTGTGGAAGGAAAGGGCACAAACAATGCAATTTATACATTACGGACACTAATAGAAAGGTCAATAGAGAAACAGAGAGACATATATTTGTGCTTCATAGATTATACTAAGGCATTTGATAAAGTAAAACATGATGAACTGATTAAAATGTTGGAAGATATCAACATTGATGGAAAAGATTTAAGAATAATAAAGAATGTTTACTGGAACCAAGTAGCAGCAATTAAAATGGGAAATAAAGAGGGTAGTTACGAACAGATAAAGCTAGGAGTACGACAAGGGTGTGTCTTGTCACCAGATCTTTTCTCCCTGTATAGCGAAGTAATAATGAGAGAGATCACAGAGATGCCAGGAATACTAGTTGGAGGTTATAATATAAATAATATACGCTATGCAGATGACACAGTATTGGTGGCGGATTCTTCTTCTTCTTCTTTCGTTCGCTTGAAACATGTCTACAACTGCAATGTCGTCTCTTGTATGAATCTAACAGTCTTTTTTAGTTCATTCAGCGGTCCATAAAGTTTATCTTCCACTGTTGTCTCTCTAGGCCAGAAGGTTCGCCTGGATATGTTGTAGTTTGGGCGGATAATTCAACAGACCTACAACAATTATTAGACATTGTCGTAACAGAGAGTGCAAGGAAAGGACTCTCCTTGAATATCAAGAAAACAGTAACAATGGTAATATGAAAGAAAATGGTGACACCAAAATGTGACATAGAAATAGAAGGGAAAATCCTTAACCAAGTTGATAATTTTAGATACCTAGGGGCATTTATAACATCAGATGGAAGATGTACAACAGAGATTAGGAGTAGAATAGGGCAGGCAAAAGCCGCTTTTCAGAAAATGAAGAGTATCTTATGCAATAAGTCACTATCACTGAATGTAAGAAAGAGAGTGCTGAAATGCTATGTAGAACCAGTTTTGCTGTATGGCAGTGAATCTTGGAACGTAAATGAACAAATTAAGAAGAAATTAGAAGCAACAGAGATGTGGTTCCTGAGACGAATGTTGCGAATTCCTTGGACTGCCAGAGTAACTAACGACGACTGCCTGAAACAGGCTAATGAAACTAGAACATTATATACAACAATAAGACAGAGACAAACATCTTTCTTCGGTCACGTGATGAGAAGAGAGGCATTGGAGAACATCGTAACAACTGGAAAGATCGAGGGGAAGAGAGGCAGAGGTAGACCAAGAGAAGTGATGCTGGATGGATTGAGACGGTGGCATGGAGGAATATCAGCACCAGAGTTGATCCAGAAAACGAAAGACCGAGATCTATGGAGAGCCATGAACGCCTACGCCAGCCGGCACGGCACTTGATGATGATGATGAATAATTAAAATAATATAGAAAAATCTTTCATTAAAATTATTTTGTACTTGAATTTCAGTTCTCCATTATATGTTTTGGAAATTTACTTACTGTGTTTGCTCAATAATTACCTAGTGATTTCTTTCTAAAACCTATCATTCAAGTTTCTTTAGTGAACATTTCAATTTTTGAATATTAAAAATAATGTATATGTTGAGGGGGGGGGGCATGGGGCGGGGGAGGGGGGCAATATGAATTTTAGAAAGGCTTAAGTAGGGCATGGCACAAAAAAGGTTGGGAAACACTGGTCTAGATAGAGTGTTATTCCTCCAGCTCTCACTAAATGTGTGCTATTATAATCTGATTGTTACGATATAGAACGAAGATGGCAACTGCAAAAGTTTGGTCAGCAAAACATGAGTTCCAGGGAGAACCCGAACTGGACGATTTTGATTTGACAGAAGAAACGTTGCCGCCACTAAAGGATAACGGTAAATATCTCCGTTTGTCGTTTCATGGTGGTTTATAGATGGCTGACTGATTTTTGTAAATTACATTTAACCGATGTTTTAAGTGACTATTGACTGGCGTTTCAAAGTGATTATTGACTGTGGTTGTGAGAGTCCGGTCAATGTTGGGTGTAAGTGACTGGTAAATGATGGCTGTAAGTCATCTTTCTTTAATGATTTTTATTTACTTTTATAGATTACAAGTGGGGAAATAATTATTTCGGTTATTGTTTAAACAATAATTAGTATGTGTTTGTGTAGTGAGTGTAAATTCTGTTTAGTAAGATCGTTTTGAGTCTTATTTAAATAATAATTGTATATATTGTAATTACATATTTGGTTTCATAGAAATAATCTCTTTTTACTGTATTAACAATTGTAAGTAGTGTGTAAGGTTGACTTCAAGTGTTAGTTATGTGTCATTAATGTATAAAGTATTAAAAACAGTCGCTTAAAAGTCGACAGGGTCGACTTCATTGCACCGTAGCTTTTAGCGACGGCCCACAGGAGTCTCCGAAACATTTAACTCGTAAACTGAAGGACGCGGCCCGGAATCGAACCCACAACCTTTGGAGAACGAGTCAAACAGCTTGACCACTTCGCCACAGAGACTCCCTATATATATATATATATATATATATATATATATATATATATATATATATATATATATATATATATATATATATATATATATATATATATATATATATATATAGTATAGTATAGTGTATGGTATAGTGTATAGTATAGTATATGGTATAGTGTGAAAAGCATTCTCTGCTCTGTGTCCATTGCAGCCATAGTTTTAAGTGCACTGAGATCTTGTCACAACCATTTCCACATGGTCCTTGAAGGATAGGCGCCTGTCAAATGTGATCCCCAGATACTTCAGTTTGTTCTCTCTGCTGACATTTCTACCATCTATCGTGAGGCTTGGGACATCCGCTCTCACAATCCTGTTGTCCAGAGAGCACCACAAAACAGACGCCTTTTCCGGGTGGATGACAGCACTCATTTCAGTGCACCAGTCAATCACTTTGTCTACTGTCGCCTGTAGCTCCTGGACTGTTTGCTCCCTATCTCTCCCCTACCTATATGCAAAAATATCATCTGCAAATGTTAGTATTCTTCCAACCCCTGGTGCTTCTAGGTTTGCAATTTTGCTCGTATACACATTAAAGAGCACCGGTGAGACTGCAGATCCCTGTGGCAGTACCGGGGTTAAAATATGTGGCTCTGAGGTCCATGCACCCAGATTAAGAGCAACCTGACGAGAGTGCAGGACGGCTGCTATCCAGTTCACCAACCAGGGATTGACCCCCTTCTCCATCAGTGCGATCATCAAAATATTATATCGAACTCTATTGTACGCATCCTCGAGATCAAGCGCTGCCGCCATCGTTTCTTGTCTACTCTGGAACCCCTTATAAACGTCAAAGGCAAAAGTGGCTGCATTTGACCAGGTATCTTTTCCTGGCCTGTAGCTCCCCAGGCCTCTTGGAAGAAGCTTCCCGCTTTCCAAAAACTCTTGCAGCTTGACAGCGACTATCTTCTCTAGAACCTTCCCAAATGTATTTTGAAGGGTGGTGATTCTAAAGCCGCTAAGCTTTGACTGATCCTTGAATGGTTTTGGGAGAGGGATGAGATAGCTGTGCACTCAATCCTGCGGTACTGATGCTGTCCTAATGCTCTGGTTAAAGCAGTCGGTCATCTCCTCCAGGTCTGCATCGCTCAAACCCTTCATGTGGCCATACCTGACCCCATCGGGCCCTGGTGCCGTGTCTTTTGCCTTTTTCAAAATGTGTTTAACATCTTCCACTCGTATGATGTCTTCATACTGCATATTCTTCGTGGTGCCAGATAACTCCTCTCTAACTGCATCCCTGATGTCCGCATCATTATGATTGGTCTGCTATATAAATCTCTGGAGAAATGCCTCCCCTTTCTCTTTGTCTGTTGTCACGCGCACACCATCATCTCTATAAATTGTTCCCACTGTCATAGGCCGATCTTTTCTCTGCATGTGCCTGTGCAGTTTCCAGAATTTTCGCAGTGTTTTATCACCTCCAATCTCCTTCATGAAACATTCCCATTTTGCCTTTTTGGCGTCTGCAGCACAGCGCTCGAAAACCTCCACCTTGTCTTTCTTGACATTTTCCGCTGTCTCCACTTCCTCTCGTGAGTTTTGAAGTGTCTGTCGCACTTTCTTTAGCTGCTTCACTGCAGCTCTCTTTGCTTTCCAAGAATGGTCTACTTCTGGGGTCCACCATGGGGGCTGCAAAAAGGGAGTTTTTACAGTCCTGTTGCATGCTCCTTGCCTGAGGCGTCCAAGAAGGCAATCGGTCCTCTCATACCGGAAGGTCTTGCGCGCTCTCCAAACTTTAACTTTCTTGGGTTTAGAGATCAGGACTGAGCATGGCATGTGATCACTCCCATGGTCATTCAAAACAGTCCACTTTACATCAAGGACTGATGACTGGGAAACAAGTGCCAAGTTAATAGCTGTGTCTGCATTGCCAGGCCTCATTGCCATTCTAGTCGGCCTACCATCATTTATGCAGACCACATCGGAGTCCACCACAGCATCCGCAAGGGCAATTCCCTGTCGATTTTCTCCACTACTGACCCAATCTCTGTACCTTGCATTGAAGTCTCCACATATGAGTAACCTATCACCTGGTAATTCCTCCAGTTCCTTAAGCCAGTCCCAGTGTTCCTTTCTGACAAAACAGTCCACTGTGGCATATACATTAATGATGTTCCAACTTAAGCCACCAATCTCCATTTCTGGACCCTGGACCTCTCTTGCATTGTGATTCCACTGGCTCAAGTCAAGTACCACATGCTTCACTCCTTCCTTCACCAGCAGACCTTGTCCGTGTCTCTTCTGCCCAGTAGGGTTTATATAACTGGCGTACCCAGGGCAATGGTATTTTTCAGTATTTATCTCCTGGAGCATGAGGACATCAAAATCATATATTAGTCTCTCCAATACAGGACCTCTTGTCTGGCACTGCGACAATTCCAGTATCCCACTCTTACATAGTTGAAACCTAGTCTCTCCACTTTTCGTCTTGTTCTCCTGGCGCCTACCCTCCTATTTCTATGCCGTCTTCTCACACCATTTCCTCGTCTTCCCCTCCCCACTCTCTCTTCGCTAGCCTCTGAGGGATGTGTCAAGCGCAGAGCACGTGCTCCGTAGCTCCGGCGACGATTCCCGTGTTTAAATGAATCCATAGGCAAAGTTTGGATATTGCAGGAAATAAACGGTCACCCTAGCATTGCCTGCTTGCTAGGGAAGAGGCAGGAGAGCAGGTGTCCATACGCCTGGTGCCGCCCCGCACGCCTGCCAGACGTCCAACGCTCACGACCAGTTAACCCATGGCCATCCAGTTCCTCAGTACGCTGGTCCACCTTGAACTTGGTGGTTTATATTTGGAGTTTCCCGTCTCCTAGATAGACGGCTGTCCAAAGCTAACGGGTTCCACCTACCCGGGAAAGGGGTTAGAGCGCCCCGACTCGCTTGGCAGGCACGTCTCCGAGCATATGAAGTATTTTCTAAGAAACTCAGATCCCACCTCGCCCTCTGTGCCCACCGCCAGTTGGTCCGCGGCTGCTTATTCGATATTCGCTGCTAACCTCTATATCTAGAGGCCGTTCCACGATCCGCCACCTGTGGACGCGCTGGGTCGGGGATGGTCGCCCCAGCTTTACCCAGTCACAAACAGAATAACAAAATAGAATGAATGGTTAAAATGTGTAGCTGATAATACATTGGGGGGGGGGGGGGGTGGGGGTGGGGGTGAATTTACGCTGAAAATCAGAGTAGATGACGATAAATTATGATTAGAGTAAATATTACAGACAAGAAACCAAAGAAGCGTTACTTATTGCTTACAATAACCACTCATATGTAACATTCCATGGCTGCTACAATAATTAGAACGTGAATTTGATTACACACCACAGAAATGAAAGACAAGATGGTAAACTAGATATAGGAAGAAGATCTTTCCAACATTGATTTGCACGCCAGAGGATGATCATTTGACAACATAGAGATCAGGCATGCAATCGATGGCAATGAAATGGCACCTACAAGACAAAGAGGCGTAGGGCCTGTAGAAACACAATTCATAGAAATTAAAGGCACACATAAATTTACCATTGTAGTATAACAACATGTTAAGATAAAAATTAGAAAGTGACAGGTAATTTGGGCAACCTTTCATACTGTTAACGAATGCAAGTAACATCAATAACCCACGTGCTAAAAATTGACGTTTTATAACCTGTTAATGCTGCCACGTCACAAGTTTCGCAGCTGAGTCCTAGGATGGAGATACCCTCTATGTAACATCAGGCACATATAACATTACCTTTGTAGTATAACATATATATATATATATATATATATATATATATATATATATATATATATATATATATATATATATATATATATATATATATATATATATATATATATATATCTTATATTTATTCCATTTGCATTTTGTGATTTGTGATGTTTTTTAAAATTTCCATATCTACCAGAGATTCTCATCGAAGCGCTGTTTCTCAGTTTAGATCCTTACATCAGGTATGTAAAATAGACAATGTAATTCAATCAGCCCCCTACCCCCAAACACACACCCACCCACACCCAGCACTACAACCACCCCAAACCATTCCACCACCCCTTACATCACCCTCCACCCCCCACAACAAACCACCCACCCCCACCCAACACCCCACCCCACCCTCCCCTCACACACACTGTGAAATACACAACCCGACACACACATACAAACACCGACACACACACACACACACACCGAGACACACAAACACCGAGAAACACACACACAGACACACACACACACACTGAGACACACACACCGAGACATACACACACACACCGAGACACACACATACACACCGAGACATACACACACACACACCGAGACATACACATACACACCGAGACACACACACAACACACACACCGACACACATACACACTGACACACACTGACACACACACACCGACACACATACACACACCGAGACACACACAAACACCGAGGCACACACACACCGAGACACACACACCGAGACACACATTCACACAAACACACACACACACCGACACACACACACAAACACACAGACACACACCATCCATCATGTGCCATGCCGGTAAGCGTGGGCGGTCATGTTCTGCCATCTCACTCGATCTCCAGAGTCGTGTATCAGCTCCGTGTTTCTGTCTTGACCATGCGATGTGGCCAAGCCATCCATGTGTTTAATTCTTGGTCTTCCCCTAGGTCTGTTTTCTTCGGTCTTGCCAGTTGTCACCAAGTTCTCCAAATCATTTCTTCTCATAACATGCCCACAAATGTTTGACTGTCTACGTCTAATGACTCTAATCAGTTTACGATCTTCATTTGTTTCTTGAAGGACTTGTTAATTGGTTTTTCTGTCTGTCCGTGGTATTCTTTGCATTTTCCTCAGATACCACATTTCCACAGCCATCAGAT
>OY992882.1:70227364-70234864 GCA_963921405.1 Cepaea hortensis
TTTAAAATAATAGTAAACAGGCATACAATATTATTAAAAATTAAGCCTAAAAACATAATAAACGGCTAAATTTCTTGTATGTATACTGGAGAGTAGTAATGTGAATATAAAAATAGTACTCTCATATTATATAATCAACATCTTAATAAAATATCATTGAAAAAATAAAATCTATTATACTAGCCAAATAATTTCCCCTTTTTCCAACCAAAATAAACAAGAACCAGGGGAGGATATTCGTGTCTCTTGTCTCCCCTTGTCTTCTTTCCTTAATAAGCTCCCTCTGAACGCCAGCTTTTACCTGCGCACACAGGTAAAGGTCACGCGCTGACCCCACAACGGCCGCGAAAAATACGACAATGGCCAGCGATCAACCGCTGATAAGCTGTGAAGATAATACACCGGACACGCTAGTCCGTATAATCACGCCAGGTAGTGAGATTTGACATGTAAGGCTTGTAAATGAACGTGTGTCAGAAATATATTGCAGGTGTGTGTGTGTGTGTATGCGTGCACGCGTGGGTGTGATCTCTCTCTCTGTCTCTCTTTGTCTCTCTCTCTCTCTCTGTCTCTCTCACTATCTCTCTATATCTATCTATCTTTTCTCTCACTCTCAGTCTCTCTGGTTCTTTCTCTCTCGCTCTCTCTCTCTTTAACCCCCTCTCGCTCTATCCTCTCTTTTTCTCTATCTCTCTGTGTCTCTCTATCTCTATCTTTTCTCTCACTCTCTGTCTCTCTGGCTCTTTCTCTCTTGCTCTCTCTCTCTCTTTCACTCCCTCTTGCTCTCTCACTCTCTCTGTCCCTATCTGACCAATTTCTCACTATCTCTATATTTCTCTCTAGAATTATTAATACGGGTACTGTTCAACAAGGCAATTCTATCATATTCTCTCTCTCTCTCTCTCTCTCTCTCTCTCTCTCTCTCTCTCTCTCTCTCTCTCTCTCTCTCTTTAGTCAAATTTCAGCCAAACTTATAAAAAGTTGGAAAATTCCTTAACAAAAGGTGAACAAATATCTCACGTTGTCATTTTACATCCCAACCTACTAGAGATATTCGCCTGTCCCCTAGGCAAACAATAGCTGTTTTTCAGAAAATTTAATGTATCTTAAGTCACTATGATTGAAGGAAAGCATAACATTTCAACAATAAAATTGTACAAAAATTAACAATTAAATTTCTCTTTATGTTTCCAAATTGAATGTTTCATGTAGAAATTTAATTGTTAATTTTCCGTATATGAGCCGGTGTACATAGTATCATCAAAACATTTTATTTTCACATATAGAGATATACAAATTGTATGTTGTTTCTGGGTTTCTTCACACCACTGTCTGAGTAGGTTGGTTTTTCCGGCTGATAGCGTGGTATGTATATGTCACTTGATATGTAGTCATAAGACTGGTCTCCTGCTTGGTGGACTGACATCTGAGTATTGTAGACAACCGGGCCATCAATCATCTGAGTGTCGGACACATCAAACATCTGGCTATTGGGCTCTTCACATATCTGGTTGCTGGGGTCATCACACATCGGACTGTAGCTGGGTTGATAACTGGTGGTATAGTATGCGTCTACTTGGTGGCTTCGTTTAGTACCCTGTTTGACTTGAGTAATGTCTTGAGTGTGTTGGACTTGATTGCTTCGGTTGGTGTCTTGCTGCACATCAAACAGCTGGCTATTGGACTCATCGCACATCTGATTGCTGAGGTTATCACACATCTGACTGTAGCTGGGTTGAAAATTGGCGGTATAGTATGCGTCTGCTTGGTGGTTTCGGTTAGCTCCTTGTTTAACTTGAGCACTGACTTGAGTGTTTTGGACTTGCTTGCTTCTGGTAGTGTCTTGTTTGACATGAGCACTGACTTCAATGTTTTTGTTACTGACTTGGTTGTCTCTGTTAGTACCTTGTTTGACTTCGTTACTGGTTTGGTTAACTTGGTTAAGTCTGTCAAAGTCAGCTAGGATCTCGCGATGCATGGCGCTCATCTGTTCATATTCTTGCCGAGTAAGTGTCATACCCGTCTTAGTCGGGAATTTCTGGTCGGATTCACCGTAAAATCTTCGGATGTGTAACGTGCTCGCTCCTCTGTGGGATGAGACAAACACGGCCTTATCACCACCGCCCACTGGTCTAATAGTCTCACCACTACGAGTCATGTAGTCCTAGTTAGCAGGCACAGTCTTGAGGTCTGTAGTCATCTTCTGATCACAATGGTTGAGAGTTACCAACCTCGGGTTTTTTACTGGCTTTTGAGCCACGCGTAAAACCAGTTTCAGCCAGTTTCTTAGGCCAAGCGGTTCAGATTACGCTGACGTGGCTGTCTGTATGGCTCGACTAAGCGTTCTACTTCCCGCTCGTTAACCTGTTGTATGGTTGAGCTGGATTGGGGAATGCGGGTCATGCTCGCCACATGACCTCTAGCCATGATGAAATAGATAGCGTAGAGGGCGCCGTGTTACTTGCGTTGTAGTCACTGTGAGCTATAGTCTGCGAAGTAAGAATACCAGTGATATACATATACAGACTCCTCACACCCCTTGTAGTTTTCTTCGTATTGAGGCCTGGTCAGCTATTAAAGACAGGACTGTAAGTATATTAAAACTATTTTGTTTTTATGTAGGTGTTTTAGTACTCGTCCGCTAGTGTGGATTGATATTTTTAATTTTAATTACCAGTTACCACATGGGCATTAGACTATCTCGTCCTCTTTCACCGTTGTTCTGGACTTTTTATGTGTTTCAGCACTTTGACTCTGTGATTGCACCCCAGGACTGGGGTCAGAATTTGGTCCAACGCTAGTATACGCCGTTCAAAATTCGCACGTTCTCTACTTACATGGTGCCAGTTACCATTGCGATCTTCCGTGTCAACGATATGAACTGTTAAGAAGTGAGGTTCTGCTGCAAAATTAAACTGTAGATGAGAAAAATCACATTAAAACCTATACGACTTCAGCACCTAGTAGGTCATAGTGAAATAAAGAGTACCAGATAATAGAATGTACCATTAGACACCGGAACTAACACACCTGTTCTTGGAAACTATGATCATGACCGTTACTATTTATACATACCTTACTTGATGGGTTTGTATTTCATCTGCTGCGACAGAGGATCAACTTCGGAAACCAGCGTTAGGATAGTTTTAATTCCACAAAGCATTGATTTTCTTGAGAAACTCAGAGTCTGGTCCATGACTGGTAGACTGGAGGTCAATATTTTCATCTGAAGAAGAATCATGAAGCAGATCAAATGTTGTCTCAGACGCTACGGCTGTCTGACTACAAGAAGTAGGTTTCTTGCAGAAGTCATTGTCTAATGACAGAGCTGGGATGAAGAAACAATAATCACCAGTCTTCAAAACAGGTAACGTAGAAGTTGTGCTACTTTGGTCAAAACGTGCATGCTCTGGTGAACTTTGACAGACATTATTTCGGAAACCAGTGTCTTTATTTCTCTGAGCGTGCACCAATACTAGTCTTTGGGAATGAAGCTTTTGCTCTGTGTCACATGCAGTGTGAGTGGAGTCAGGAATGTTTTTTGTTTGCAAGGGTTGTACTCCATGATTTCGTGTTTCTCTTTGATGTTTCTTTTGTTTTTTTGGAAAAAGGGTGTCGTCTCTTGAACATTTTCTAGGTGTTGACAACACTGATGGCAGATTTAAAATGCTTTGTAAGGTCGACTGGGATGTAATCTCATCCATTTTGCGTTTGGGTTCCATGAATACTTCCGGTCATAGTCAGTACCTTCGTGTCTCAGCTGTACCCTTACACATGTGATCGAGTGCGACGATTGTATACCTTAGACATATGACCGGAAGCACCGCCATATTTGATCGGCTGTAACCATTACCCAAGTGTCTCGGTTGTATCGTTATGGTGTCAGTACGCTCTGAGTCATCCTCCAGTTTTCCCCAAAGACATGTCTGAACACGTTCACGTATGTTCACTCCGCCGACATAGCCCCGTGATGAGTCACCCAGTCGGTCACCCTCAGATGATGCTGCTGCTGATGATGATGACGACGACGACGACGACGACGACGACGACGACGACGACGACGACGACGACGACGACGACGACGACGACGATTGCACGCACACTACACACACCTGCAATATATTTCTGACACTCGTTCAATTACAAGCCTTACATGCCAAATCTCACTACCTGGCGTGATTATACGGGCTAGCGTGTCCGGTGTATTATCTTCACAGCTTATAAGCGGTTGATCACTGGCCATCGTCGTATTTTTCGCGGGCCATAGTGGGGTCAGCGCGTGACCTTTACCTGTGCGAGCAGGTAAAAGCTGGCGTTCAGGGGGAGCTTATTAAAGAAAGACAATGGGAGAAAAGAGACACGAATAGCCTCCCGTGGCTACTTGTTTATTTTTGTTGCGAAAAGGGGACATTATTTGGCTAGTAAAATAGATTTTTTTTTCAAAGACATTTTATTACGATGTTGATTACATAATATGAGAGTACTATTTTTATATTCACATTACTACTCTCCACTATACACACAAGCAATTTAGCCGTTTATTATGTTTTTAGGCTTAATTTTTAATAATATTGTATGCTTGTCTACTATATTTTTATACCAGATTTTCGTCACTCGCTTGGAGTTGATACATGTGTCTGGACTTCTACCGATTTAGCTATCATAGTGAAAAAGTTTATTCATGTAGTCCAAAGTCTGTATCCTCAAGTTATCTCGAGTGATGGAATAAATCATTTTTCCAGTCTGTCATATTGATTTCGGTCTCCTCATCGAAGGGTTCGATATCTGCATGACTGGGCTCGATCACACGACACACCGCACAGCACAGCCACACACTGGGACTCGAACCCAGGTGCCCGGCGACCAGTTGGTCTACTTATCTATATAAGTATTCCACATGCCCGGGGCTTGCCTCGCTGTCCGCCTCGCCCGCTGTCCGCCCCGCCTGTCGCCCGCGGGCCGCCCCCGGATGTGACACCAATAAGTATTCAGCAGGACAACCGGAAGTAGTCACCCAGACCCAAGAAAATACCCGCCAAAAATTCAAAAATGTGGTCCGAAAAGGATCCGTTTTTAATCTGGTGCTATACATTTCGTATAGTTTAAAAATGACGTCATCAATGACGTTTTGCACCAGATTTACTACTTAGTTTGCTTCTTACGTACTACTGATACACACACCCAGAGACACACTCACAGAGACACAAACACCCACACACACACACACACACACAGACAACCACACCAACAGACACAATTACAGAGACGCACACAGAGAGACACACACACACCCAGAGACACAGGCACAGAGAAAAACAAACCCAGAGACACACACACACAGAAACACACACAGAGACACATACACAGAAACACACATCCAGAGACACACTTACAGAGACAGACACACCCAGAGACATACATAGAGACACACACACCCAGACACACACACAGAGGCACGCACACCCAGAGATACACACACTCAGACACACACACACACACACACATCCAGAGACACACACACCCAGAGACACACACACCCACTGACACACACACCTAGACACACACACACACACACACACACACACACACACGAACCCAGAGATACAGACACAGAGACACACCCAGAGACATAGACACAGAGACACAGACTCAGAGACACATACACAGAGACACAGACCAAGAAAAACAGAGACACAGACACAGACCAAGAGACACAGGAACACATAAACAGAGAGACAGACACAGAGACAGAGGCAGAGACAAACAGACACAGAGACAGAGAGAGAGACAGAGAGTCACAGAGACAGAGATATAGAAATACAGAGACATAGAGACAGAGAGATAGAGACAGAGAGACAGAGAGACAGCGAGACAGCGAGAGAGAGACAGAGACAGAGTGACAGAGGCAGAGAGACAGAGACAGAGATAGAGAGGCAGAGACAGAGAGAAAGAGAAACAGAGAGGCATGGAGACAGAGACAGAGAGTCAGAGAGACAGAGACAAAGAGACAGAAAGACAGATAGATAGAGACACAGAGAAAGAGAGTCAGAGACACAGAGACAGAGACACAGAGAGACATAGACACAGAGACAGAGATACAGGGCGACAGAGACGTAGAAACAGAGACACAGAGAGACATATACATAGAGACAGAGACACATAGACACAGTGACACAGACACAGACACACAATCATTAACACAGACACAGAGACAGAGACACACACAGACACACACACACATACACATAGATACAGATACAGACACACACAAAGACACAGACAAACACTCACACAGAGACACTGACACACACACAGACACACACAGACACACAGACACACAAACACACACAGAAACAGACACTCACAAACAGAGACGCAGACACACGCACAGAGAAACAGACACACACACATACACACAGACACAGACACACACACAGACACAGACACACACAGACACTGACACACAAACACACAGAGACACAGACATACGCACAGAGACACAGATACACACACATCGAGACACACACACACACCAAGACGCATACACACACACACCTAGACACTCACACCTAGACATACACACCTAGACATAAACACACACTGTGACACACACCGAGACACACACACACACACCAAGACACACACACCGAGACACACACACACCAAGACACACACACACACACTGACACACACACACCGACACTCACACACACCGAGACATACAAACACCGAGACACAGACACACCGCGACACACATACACCGTGACAAACACACACACATACCGAGACACACACACACACACACACACCAAGACACACACACACACACCGAGACACACACACACACCAAGACACACACACACACACACCGAGACACATACACACACAGACACACACACCAAGACACAGACACACACTCCAAGACACACACACACACACACACACACACACCGAGACACATACACACACAGACACACACACCAAGACACACTCGCCAAGACACACACACACACTCCAAGACACACACACACACACACCAAGACACACACATACACACCGAGACACATATACACACAAACACACACACCGAGAAACACACACACGGAGACACACAAACCAAGGCACACACACAAACACACACACTCCAAGACACACACAAACACTGATACACACACACACACACACACACCGAGACACACACACACGGACACACACACATCGAGACACACACACACACACCGAGACAAACACACACCGACACACACACACCAAGACACACACACACAACCACACACTGACACACACACAGAGACACACACCGAGATACACACACACTTACACACACACACCAAAACACACACACACATACCGAGAAACGCACATACACATACACACACCGACACACACACCGAGACACACAAACACATACCGATACACACATACACACCGAGACACACGCACACACTGGGACACACACACACACGCACACACACTGAGACA
>OY992882.1:70237364-70337364 GCA_963921405.1 Cepaea hortensis
TGTGTGTCTCTCTCTCTCGGTGTGTGTATATATCTCTCTCGGTGTATGTGTGTCTCTTTCGGTGTGTATGTATGTCTCTCTCTCAGTGTGTGTGTCTCTCTCTCGGTGTGTGTGTGTCTCAATGTGTGAGTGTGTCTCTCTCGGTGTGTGTGTGTGTGTGTGTGTGTTGGTGTGTGTGTTTTGGAATGTGTGTGTATCTCGGTATATACATACATACCCCTTCCAAATAACAGACCCCTTCCAAATAACATCTGGCTTGAAACAGGGTGATGCACTATCGCCGCTACTCTTCAATCTGGCTCTAGAGAAAGTTGTAAGGAAGGTAAAGGAGGAATGTGATATTGGAGGAACATCCAAGCTGCTTGGTTATGCAGATGATATAGATATTATAGGGCAAAGTGAACAAAAGACATTGGAAATATTGACTCACTTAAAGGAAAAAGCCCAACAGATGGGGCTGGTTATCAACCAAGATAAGACAGAATATATGGTCATTTCAAGAGACGGAATGGCTAGAAACTCTGGCCACATACAAATAGATAATATGACCATTAAAAGAACGGAAACATACAAATACCTGGGTACGATCTTCAACTGCTCCAACATCATAAGGGAAGAAATACAAACTAGAATCAACTCTGGAAATAAGATATACTATGCACTACAACATCTACTAAAATCAAAGGCGCTATCTCGTAACACCAAAATCACAATATACAAAACACTGATCAGACCAGTTGTGCTGTATGGCTCTGAAACCTGGAGTACAACGAAAGGAGACGAAGCCTTGTTACAAACCTTTGAGAACAAAATTTTAAGACGCATCTTTGGACCCATTAGGGATACACAAAGTGGAGAGTGGAAAAGAAGAAGTAACAAAGACATTTATGATCTGTTTAAGTCCCGCTAATCACTGGTATCATGAAGGCTAATAGACTACAATGGCTGGGGCATATAGAAAGAATGGAAGATAATAGGGAAACAAAACTCGCTTACACTCAGGAAATAAATGACCGTAGACCCCGAGGTAGACCAAGAAGGCGGTGGAGAGATAATACATGTACAGACCTACAAGCACTTGGAATGAACGACTGGCAAGAGAAGGTCCACCAGAGAGAAGAATGGAGACGGATTGTATTTGCAGCAAAGAACCTCACTGGCTCGGAACGCTGAAGAAGAAGATACATACATACACACACACACACACACACACACCGAGAGATACTCACCGAGAGAAACACACACAGAGATATACACACACCGAGAGACACACACAGAGAGACAAACACACAGACATAAACATTCACAGAGAAACACACACACAGAAACACACACACCGAGAGACACACACAGAGACACACACACACACCAATAGATAGAGAGAGACACACACCGAGACACACACACAGACACACATACCAAGAGACACACACACAGACACACACACCGAAAGACACACACAGACACACAACGAGAGACTCACAGAGACACACACACACACACCGAGAGACACACCGAGAGACACGCACAGAGACACACACCGAGACACACACACACAGACACACACTGAGAGACATCCACAGAGAGACACACAAACATAGACACACACCGAGAGACACACACAGCGAGAGAGATACTTACACAGAAACACACACACACACACACTGAGAGTCACACACACAGAAACAAACACACATTGAGAGACACACAGACACAGACACACACACACATATACACACACCGAGACACACACACACACACAGACACATACACACACACATACACAGACACAGACACACAGAGATTCACAGACAGACACAGACACAGACACAGACTCAGACACAGACACAGACACACACAGACACAGACACACACACACACAGACAGACACACGAACACACAGAGAGAAAGACACACACACACACACACACACACACACACACACACACACATATATATATATATATATATATATATATATATATATATATATATATATATATATATATATATATATATATATATATATATATATATATATATATATTTAGTCAGTCAGATCTTAGTCAGATATGACTGAGCTACCGTATGACAGTAGACGGTACTACCTGCTTTCTGTCAGCGCCGAATGTTGCGCGGCACTTACCAAACCCGACACCCCACATTGTGCCAACGGCTTCGGGCGGAAGAGCGCAATTGGGAGGGTACAAGCTTTATCCTGGTGCGAGGAAATGCAACCCAAAGACAAAATAAGTCATGGCAGGGCAGACCAGGCCCTAAGCCTTGGTTGGCAGCTGGTCTAGGATCGAAGCTCCGACAGGCGAACAGTTAGAGCATTGCTTTGCTGATCCGGCAGCTTCTGCAGCTTGTCTTGTTCCAGATGTATAGGTGTTAACTTTCCTCTGGAGTGAACTAGGCAGGCCGAGAGAGGAATCATGCTGCATGGGCAACACATGGTTTCTTTATTTTAGCCCAGGCTTTGTGCTATGGAGAGGCAATAACTCCATCCCTGGTCTTAACCGGTCTCGGAATCAAAGCGAGAGGCAACTGTTACGGGTTATAAGTCCTTGTCAGTTGGCGTAGACATGGGGCGCCACGCGTTGCCTCTGACGGTGGGAGACACCTACAGGTGTCACTGATCAGCTACCGACCGCCTCAAGCTGGGCAGCCCCTGGCTAATTGGGTGCTGATCCGCCACAGCCTGCCTGCTTCAATGGGTGCTTGGGGCTAGGACAAAATCTGAATCGCAGGCTGTAAAACCAATGCACCAGGTACTAGTAAAAAGAATAATAGAAACCTCAAGCTACGGCTTGCAACCTGGAACGTGAGAACCATGTGTCCAGGATCTTCCAATGACTTGACAAATATTGACGATGTGAGAAAAACGGCTGTGATTGATGCTGAACTCAATAGTCTTGACATTGATATTGCTGGCCTGCAGGAGACTCGCCTCGCTGAGGAAGGGTCACTCAGGGAAAACAATTACACCTTTTTTTGGAAGGGAAGAGGGCAGGCAGAAAAAAGGCAACATGACTTGGCAACCTCTTGTGGATTTGCCACCATTCTCACTGCATATGCACAGACACTCGCTTCCTCTGATGATGTGAAGGATACTTCTTCTTCTTCTTTCGTTCGCCTGAAATATGTTTATAACTGCAATTTTGTCTCTTGTATGAATCTAACAGTCTTTTTTAGTTCATACAGCGGTCCATAGAGTTTATCTCTCTAGGCCAGAAGGTTCGCCTGGATATGTTGTAGTTTGGGCAATCCTGGAGTATGTGCTCTGCTGTCTGCGACGCCAAACCACATGTGCACATGGCTGAGTCACCAATCTTGAATTTTGTATACATGTGGTTGCGTAATCTATTGTGTCCTGTTCTGAGGCGCAGAAGAATGACCTGTTCTGGTCTGTCCATAACGTGGTAGTCGTCTTGAGTAAGGTTTGGTTGGTCTTCTGACTAATTTGATCATTCTTTTCTTTTGGTGGTATGTAATAGGCACATCTGGTTGTTCTTCTTGTGCTCCTTCCTTAGCCAATCGATACGTGAAGGATACGTTCTATGAGCAGCTAGACTCTGTGATCAAGGCAATTCCAAAATCCGACTACATTTATATGCTCGGTGATTTCAATGCTCGTGTGGGCAAGGACTCGAGTTCATGGCCAATGTGCCTTGGAAAATACAACATCGGTCGCATGAATGATAATGGGCAAAGGCTGCCAGAGCATTGCACTAGAAATGACCTATGTATTACAAACTCCTGTTTTAAAACAAAAGAGCTGCATAAGGTCACATGGAAACATCCAAGATCCGGCCATTGGCACCAGCTGTACTTCATCATCACACGGAGACAACATCTGAACCATACATCATTAACTCGAAGTTACCACAGTGCTGACTGTGATACAGATCATTCTTTGGTTGTTGCAAGGGTTAAACTGAGACCAAAGAGAATCTACACAGCTAAACACAAGTCTAGCCCCAGGATTAATATTATTAACACTCACGATCCTGGAAAGTGCTTTGAATTTCAACAGCAATTTGAAGACGCTTTCAATGATACATCAGAAAATTGAATAGTAAATGATAAATGGAGTAAACTTAAGGAAACTATTTATAAAACAGAGGTAGGGGTTTACGGCACTGTAGATCATAAGAGGCAGGACTGGTTTGCAGCAAACAGCCAGATACTGCAGGCCTTGATTGATAAAAAGAAGATAGCTCTCGTAAGAAACATGGAAAGACCAACGCGTAACACTCTGAGTGAGCTGAAGCAAGCGAGGAAGGATGTACAAAATGCTGCCAGGCAGTGTGCGAATGACTATTGGATCAAATTATGTGAGTCCATTCAAATCGCAAGTGATAAGGAAAACATCAGAAGCATGTATGAAGGGATAAAGAAAGCCTGTGGTCCAATGATCAAAAGAAGTGCACAGCTAAAAACCTTGACTGGAGAAATCATCACTGATAAGAAACAGCAGATGGATAGATGGGTCGAGCACTATTTAGAGCCTTACTCAAGTGAGACCAAGCTAGCGGATGATGCCCTCAACGCCATAGAGGCCCTGCCAACTCTTGACCACCTGGACACACTTCCCACTATAACAGAAGTTAAGTGTGCTATAAATGAGCTTGCATCTGGCAAGGCTCCAGGTAAGGATGGGATTCCAATAGAGGTGATCAGGAGTGGGCAAGACACTCTCGCTCTACAGATCCACCAGCTAATAGAGCTATGCTGGCGAGAAGGATAAGTCCCACAGGATTTCAAAGATTCAAACATCGTAACGCTTTACAAGAACAAGGGCGATCGGAGCGACTGTAACAGCTATAGGGCTATCTCACTTCTGTGTATTGTTAGGAAAGTATTTGCCAGAATTGTCCTGCGCATACTTCAAGTCCTGGGAGATCAAGTCTACCCCGAATCACAGTGCGGCTTCCGTCAGAACCGGTCTACCATTGATATGATATTCTCATTGAGACAGATGCAAGAAAAATGCCGGGAACAAAATCAGCCACTGTTTATTGCCTTTATCGACCTCACAAAGGCATTCGATTTGTTCAGTCGTGAGGGTCTGTTCAAAGCACTAAAGAAGATTGGCTGCCCACCAACTCTTCTGTCCATTGTGGAATCGTTCCACACAGGCATGAAGGGTATAATCAAGTTTGATGGCTCAATTTCAGATGAGTTTGAAATCAAGAGTGGAGTTAAGCAAGGTTGTGTACTATCCCCCACCCTCTTTGGGATATACTTTTCACTTCTACTGAAATATGCCTTTCGTGATCAGGATGACGGTATATACATTCACTCACGCTCAGATGGTGGCCTCTATAATGCTCAGAGATTGAAGGCCAAGACCAAAATTAGTAGGGTACTAATCAGAGAGTTGCTTTTTGCGGATGATGCTGCGATTACGACCCACTCTGAGGAATAATTACAACATCTACTATCTGCATTCTCCAATGCTTGTTCTGAATTTGGTTTAACAATTAACAAAAAGAAAACACAGATTATGTCACAAAGTGCACATGGTGTACCATCAATCTTTATTGACGACGCCGAACTGGAGATAGTAGACAATTTTACATATCTAGGATCAGAGGTAAATAGCAAATTATCCCTCGATCAGGAAATCAACATCAGGATTGGCAAGGCAGCAACAACAATGAACATGTTAGCAAAAAGAGTCTGGGAGAACAGGAAGCTTACTCCCAAAACAAAAGTCCTCGTCTACCAAGCCTGTGTCCTTAGTACTCTTCTTTATGGCAGTGAAACCTGAACAACTTACTCACGCCAAGAGAAACGTTTAAACAGCTTTCATATGCGGTGTCTGCGAAGAATACTTGGTATTAAGTGGCAAGACAAAATCACAAATACTGAAGTATTGGAAAGATCAGGTTGTGTGACGGTGTATTCCATGCTCAGTCTTCGTAGACTTAGATGGATAGGACATGTTAGGAGGATGGATGATGGTAGAATACCAAAGGACATCTTTTTTGGTGAATTACAGACGGGTAGGAGATCTCAGGGTCGGCCTCTACTACGATACAAAGATGTGTGCAAGCGGGACATGATTGATACAGGCATAGATAATGCACATTGGGAGCAAGTCGCCGCTGAACGTGTTGCATGGAGGGCAAACATCAGAAATGGAATAAAGACAAAAGAGAAAATGATTGCAGATAAAGCACACACAGAGCGTGAGAGACGTAAGATGGTGCACAATGGTGGAAATGACCATGTTTTCACATGCATCTAATGTAGGCAAACATTTGCAGCAAGAATTTGCCTTACCAGCCACACTCGCCACCGCCATGGGTCGTAGTTATTAAGCCTTTTTGAAGCACAATGTACCAAACTATCGTCTGTCAAGACGGAAAGGTGCCAATGAATATATATTTATATATTCATTTGTGACCCACATGCAAAGTGTAGTTAGACTTTACAAACACCCGGTGTAATACAATACAATACAATACAATACAATATAATATAATATAATATAATATAATATAATATAATATAATATAATATAATATAATATAATATAATAATATAATATAATATAATATAATATAATATAATATAATATAATATAATATAATATAATATAATATAATATAATATAATATATAATGGCATCTTTAGGATGGTTCCAGTCTCTGGTGGTCTCCCCAGTGAACAAGTTGCTAGGTAAGTAATGTTATATAACCCTATCCCGTGTGCATTACATGTGTGTGTGTGTGATCAGTTTTTACAGTCAAATTATCACATTATGAAAACTGGCTGCCATCAGCGTGCTCAGGGCAAGTCCATAAGTTTTGAGATATCCTCTAGTTATTCCTACTGATGTATGTCTATTCATCATTCCAGTTCTTTGTTGGTTCATCACTACTCTTGTGCCACGTTCGATGCTTTCAAAGCTCGCAACCCCCTTGTTGATACCGATGTCACCCTGACGAGGCTCGCTGTCTAAGCCAGGTCATAGAAATCATCAGCCTTGTTGAGATATCTAACGGCACTTATCATATCTGCTTGGCCCATTGCTGGATCCGCCACAATACTCACAGAACCAACCAGGGCGTTTGCCTTTTCCTTGCCCTCGAACCCCGGCTTGACCTGACACGAAATAATAGCTGTAGGTTGGCCCCTAGACTGCTTTAATGAGTCAAACCACTGCCTATGCTTGTATCTAGATGATCACAGCCTGCACATCCATTACTGGACTAAAAGTAGTTGTCAAGAAAGTACCAAGGGACTACTGAATTAATTAATCGATACAACGCGCCGAGATGCCCAAGTGTGGCTAACAACTAACCGTCTGTAAATATCACGCATCCCCATCACCAGAGAATGCAACCAACAGCGCATTCACTTCAACTATAAGTGTAGAAGGAAAATATTGCCTCCATCTTCTATCGTCAATGAAAGCTAGCAATAAAGATTCCTTGACATTCTTGGGAACATGTGTGCATTCTTGAACAGGTGTAATACATTTCAGAACACACAGCCACTCGACAACATCCTCAGCTATCCCCAACCAAGAATTTCCTCGCTTGAGGACGTTTCCGCTTACTCTCACTAGTTATTTGTTGAGAGTATGGGAAATATCAACTCACAGTTTGAGATAGGCACATCGGCGTCAGGCACGAACCCTGCTTATCACATTTCTTTATAGGGAGTGACTGGTGTATTTCAGAATATTACTAATATCTTCACTTTTTGCTCTTTATCCAGCCTGTTTTATCTGTGCGCAACTGTGGGCGATAATCCACTGCACATATTCGAATGCAGAGATATGGTATGGCAGAAAGAGGAGTCATTCACATCCTGCTGCTGCCATGATGTTTATGGCAACGATTCTTGACGGGCCAAAACTTCGATGTGACTGACATTTTTATATGAAATCGAAGCCTCTGTCAAATCTGAATAATAAGTTCTGCATGGACAATGTTCTTTCAATGACTGTACCAAGCTAAGTGGAGGGTCCCAAATAGCCCTGTTACAATGTTTCAAAAATATTCTTTCGCCCTGGCTGGCATAGGTCCTTGCTTGCCAACCCTCCTCCGTTCCCTGGACTCACTGTCACTCTCTCTTTCGACCTCGGGGTCTATTTCATGCAGTGTTTTTCTGGCTGACACAAACACAACATGATAATCGTCTCAGTCACTATTCTTAGAATTTAATACCTTAATAAATGACAGCACATAAAAACATCAAGACAGATAAACCTATAAAAGTCTATAAAGAAACTGAGGAGATAACTCTAGTCCAGACATGAAGCAACATAACTCTGAACATCATAGACCACAGAACTTAATCTTGTCCAGTTATTTCACATCCACCTCACCCGGACAAATCCTTTGGCCTCTCTTTCCAGCGTAGGTTGTTCGAACAACAGGCTTTCAGGTTTCCGTGGTCCACACGATAGAGTCACTCAATTGGTCTGAGAATGTGCCATGGGATCACTTGGCACAATTATGGTTGGGTAATAATATCAGGATAACAGTTTGTGTATGGGGAATGGGTCAGAGTCTTTCACTGTCCCGGACAAGGATGGGCATTAGGCGTAGGTCCAATCAGTAGCCAAAACAAACACTTGACCTTAAGTCGATGAGAAGACTTGAGTTGTGATTTTGTCAGTCGATTAATTTTAGTCCTGAGTCTCCTTCCAAGTTATAAACATTCTACCTGGTATGGCCAATGACCTGACCGGGCCTCATCAGTTGCCCATAGCTTTAGGCATAGAAGTTCTTTCGAGACCTTCAGCTCATTTTACGGTCAAAAGGAGGATCCTGTAGATGACAAAATTTAGTGAGCGTCTCCAGCCTAAACTTCTGGTACAGCCGACATGGAGACTCCTTATGGTCTCAGCACATCAGCTGCTATCAACAAAATATATAATATTCCTAGATATATATTTATTCACCATACCTGCGTGAATTCGCCTGACCTGACAAGAGGTCCTGGATTGGCGGCGTCTTTTCTAGACTAGGCCTTTAGCTTGACGGAGTCCTGTCGTTTCACCCTAGGTACTTTTTGTCTACAAGACTCACTCTCCACACTCATATCAAGCCTTTATTATTATTAGGCACATTCATTTCCAGGCTTATCTCTCACTTGAAAACCATGCCTTTCTCACGATAAAGATCTTGTGGTGTTGTGTGGGTAATTATCGGTATGTAAAGAAGTGTCGTTCCCCATTCCCAGCAAGAATAGGAAAGAAGATACTACTCCTTCCGGCCGCTGCTCTTGTCTGAGCTGTCGCCGCAATGTACCGGCCGTGCCTCACCTTACACGTAGAACTAGATGATACCATCGACCAGCAACCAGTCAGTTCACCCGGCCACCCTAACCGCCAAAAGATGAAAGAGATAACACAGTGGATAGCCTCTTCCGGCTCAAGAAGATAGATCATAGATTGGTGTACACCGTCCGCACGGAGCCCTTCCCTCCTTCCGGCATACCGTAGCTATATAATGTGTTTATATTTAAATGAGAGATGCTACTAAGTAGAGGTAAAGCCGTAGGAAGAAAGATAGCACTCGTCTATCGGCTGCCAATAACAGCGATATCATTTGGGAAATATTTATTGTTCAGATTTGTTCCCTTGCCATGCCAAGATCAAGACGCTTAGCCAGATTGGCTAACGGTCACCCCCTCCCAATATGGCACGACTACCGTTTCGCCAATTCCTCTCAGTAGTCGAGACAATAGAGATTTATAAGTGCAGGACTAATTACAACCTAAGATTACCTTTCAATCAGTATGCTGCACTTAAAATGTCCCAATCTTCAACTTGACATCTTGACATTATGCAGTGGGTAACGGTGGGTCTAGAAACGGACATGAATTCTCCCCCCGAAGTTGAACCCGTGTGTATTTGGTGCAAGACGCCCTAGCGGGTTTTCCCCAAAGAAAAGACATACATCTAATTATTCTATTACCAAGATCGTGTTGTTAAAGTATCCCAGAGAACTATCTTCCATAGTGATTGAGTGAATAAGAGAACTGAGGGTTCCCGAAAGCTGTTTCCCCCTGTTTACCCAAATTCAAAGAAGGCCTGAGGACATGGGCCACTAACGTTTTGTCACACTGACATTGTCTCGCATAATGTCTGATGGAGTTGGCATTTTGACATAGCGAGTATTTAGAATGGAAAAATAAACAACGGCAAGTTTGCTTTGTCTAAGTTGACCAATGCACCAGAAGCATCACAGTGTTTAGGTATGCGTAGTTAATTTCTCCCGCGAGATACCATTGCTATGTACACTGAAACTTAACCCTGGCCAAGGGGTTAACGACATTGTTCGTAATCCCGTATATCCACGTGGGGAAAACAGCAGCTTCGATAATCGGCAGCGGTTGGCGCTGCGCTGGTAAATTACTAGGGTATGTGAGCCGGTCGTTCAGAAAGCAATTGCAAACTACTGAGCGTAAAACTTGCCTAGTACATCAACAGCAGCTGAAAAATACTGACGTTGACTGCAACGTCTTGTAAGGGATATCAATCAATCAATCAATCAATCATGTGCCATGCCGGTCATGATTCGCCATTTCACTCGATCACCAGAGTCGTGGATCAGCTCAAGTAAGGGATATGCAACATTTAAAAAAATGTACACTGAAACGAATTGGTCACAACAAAGAAGACTTGGACTGAGACTAATCGATTATTGTACCCACTGACAGCAATGTTTCACTGTGAAAAAAATGCTAAGAAAATCCAATTGGTAACAATGGGTGGTAAATTCAAAGTCAGAAGTAAAAGGCACTTGGTTGTATGAACCTTATAGATCTACTGTTACATGTGTCTCAATATTTTCACAGATCTTCTTAAGTTTCATGCGCAAACACAGCAGCCCTCCGTCTTGAGTGGCCGATAGATGCACAGTTGTTCCAGGTCACCTGCCAGTGTCCGACCCTGCCCGTGACATCATCAGATCAGCTCTCTATCAACTCCGCTAGCACCCCACTATTGTTATGTTAAGGCAATACATTTGCTTATAAACGTTCTTAACTAATGGAGAACTCTATGGAGACGTCAACAAACCCAAGTTGACTACTGCTTTCTTTGGATGCCTGAAGGTGTACGAAGAAGATGTAGAACTCATGTTCGGGCCTCGGTAGTACAGTGGCAAGCATGCTGGCCAGCAGGCCCGGCGGCCAAATAATGGAAACACACACCAGGCGGGAATTCTTTAATGGACTGTTCTCCCCGGTCATCCCAGCATCAACCGTGCACCAGGAATGCTCTGAGAAGTCAGGCAGACGATGTGATATTGGCCATATCGCTCATCCAGTGCCAGCGGGTTACACAAATATGGGGCTAGCACCATATAGCAACTATGCCCCCCCCCCCCACCGTGGAATGGAGACCTTCGCTTTAATTAACTTGTGGCTGCAGCAAACACATGTGTTGAACTGTGTCTGTGGACAAGCTACCTAAATCTGTTTTACACATTGACTGCTTGCCTGGTGGCTGGTGTGGGGTGAAGTGGAGGAGGGGTATATAAAGCTTTCAATATGCAACATTTCCCAAACGACGCTTAGTTTCTTCTCACTAGTATGTCATTTCAAATGAAAGATTCTTACTTTTTTATTTTATTTTTTTGAATATTCTAGCTTAGCTACAATTTCCTTCCACAAGATACAACATGTTAACATCTGCAGTAATAAATTCACGCTGATCAGCAATTGTCTATCGAATAATTCATACCTGTAGAAAGTAAAGCATACACCACATCTTGTTTATGACAAACATATCTGTAATACTACAATAATAGATATAAACACTGATCAATGCCTCACGACACGTATGATGAGATCTGCAAGCTGCCGTCTACTCAAATGTTGCAGGATCATTGAAAGCAAGGCTGCAGATTTCCCTGTAGGTCGACTCGTGTGTGCTTTTGCTGGCTGGAGAACGCGAACGGTTGTTGATGTCACCAAGCCGTTAAGTTTTGGTGTTAAAGTTGAGCTGATTGACGAGGTACCTGGTTTGTCTCCGTCTTTGTGGATTGGCGCCATTGGTATGCCAGGGTAGGTTGAAGAGTTACGTTAACTTTCCTTGTGAATCTGATCAAATCATTTACTGGTTCACGTAATTATTAATGATATAAACACATGTCCGAAACAAACTGAATGAAAGAGATATTGACGACTGAGTGAAGGGTCACATGAAACTATTAAAAATCACAAAATTTGGAGCACACAAGGCTGTCAACAGCTGAAGGAGATGAAAAGGGGGAATGAAAAGATTACTGATCAAACTATGGAACTTAACTAACAGGAACAACGCAACATTGATTGTAGGAGAATAGTCATCTAGGAATAATCATCTCACTAGAAAGGTTGCAGCAAACATCCTGCAGCCTAGCGTATTCGTATAAGATGGATAATAGACGACAGTAGATACAGCATAGACTTCTAAGAATAGAGAGTCTAACCACTGCCAAAGAAGCGATCAAAAGGCTCGCAATTCTTGAAGGATGATTTCCAAAGTCCCAGAATGGATGACTACTTCTAAACAGCGCAAGGCGAAAAGTTATGACGACCAACCGTACTAAAGGAAAGACAGTATGCCAATGGATTCCTGCTATCGTGCCTGAATGAATAATGATCCCCTACCGTCTAATTCACTCTCACAACAAGGAGATAGACAGATATGTGTGTATGTGTGCGTGTGTGCGTGCGTGCGTGCGTGTGTACGTACGCGTGTGTGTGTGTGTTTGTGTGTGTGTGTGTGTGTGTGTGTGTGTGTGTGTGCGTGTGCACAACAAGAGCGAAGTTTCATATATCATTGAATCATCTTGACAGATTGATCATGTTTCCTGGAATCTCTGCCATGATACTTTGCAGTCTGGAGTAGCACACTGTAGCCTACTTGGTGATATTGGAAGTTGGATGTCAAATTTGGGAGTGCTTGTTAATGTTTTCATGTGAAACTGTAAAGTGACAGTAGACGTGCAAAATACATATTAGTAAAACTTCACTGGAAGAAAATCTTTGTGTCAAGATAGACAAAAGTCAACCTATGACTTTGAAAATGTAGGAATAGACGTAGCCCGTATGGAAATGCTAGCAAGGAACAACCTGAGGAGCAAATGCTATCAGTCTGAAACACCTAAATGACACCTAATTGCAAGTGAATTAAATCTGGACGGAGAAAGTAAATGCAACCCACTCTTGTTAAGGAATCTAAAACCAACAGTCACAGTTATAAGATTACCAAATTGCAACCATATGTAGTATGTGTGAGCTGGGTATTTATAGCAAAGTGCTGCCAAAATACAGTAAGTGCAGAGGATATGCCCCTGAACAATGAAAGGAAGGAAAGGGAAGCTCCTCCTGCGAAATTCGAGGATGAAGGCTAATGAATTCCTTGAAGCAGCTCAGTTAAACATGCATATAAACAGTGTATAGATTAAAAGTATGTTTAAATATTTTATATTCTGACCTTCCATAAATTATATTCAGTTTTCTAGTTCAATACAAGAAGTTTTGGCCAGTGCCACGTGCAAACGCTATGCGATTAATTTTGAATTAATCTGTAAGCTGCATTTCATCGATATAAATGCTTTAAATTCCACTTATATGTGTAATTGGCAACCACACTTAGTACTATATAGCTAGACTTGACGTCTGCTTAATTATAAATTACTAGCAGACCCGGCCCGGCTTCGCCCAGTCCCTGGTGGGGAGCATCTCATTTAATTCATATAAGTAGTCATATAAGCTCCCGTTCCCGTTCCTGACTGTCTGTCTGTCTGTCTGTCTGTCTGACCCTGCCCGGCATCGCCTGGCTCCTGGTGTGGAGCATCTCATTTAATTCATATAAGTATTCATATAAGCTCCCGTTCCCGTTCCCGACTATCTATCTGTCTGTCTGTCTATCTGTCTGTCTATCTGTCTGTCTGTCTGTCTGTCTGTCTGACCCGGCCCGGCTTCGCCCAAGCCCTGGTGGGGAGCATCTAATTTAATTCATATAAGTTCCCGTTCCCTCTCTGTCTGTCTGTCTGTCTGTCTGTCTGTCTGTCTGTCTGTCTGTCTAATCATTTATTGGTTGCGGTTAGAACAAACTTAGATAAACGAAGACCAACTTACAAAAAGCATTAGAAAGAGTACTTGAAAGATCTTTACATATTCCCCCAACAATTAACTTGGGTAAATGGAGCGGCGGCAGCAGCAGCAGCAGAAGAAGAAGAAAAAGGAGGAGTAGGAGGAAGGAGGAGGAAGAGGGTAGAGGAGGGAGGAGGAGCAGTAGGGAGGAATAGGAGGGAGGAGGAGGGATTAGGAGGAGGAGGGGGGAAAGAGGAGAAGGAGGAGGAGGGATGAGGAGGAAGAGGGAGGAGGAAGGAGGAGAAGGAGGAGTAGAGAGGAGGAGGAGTAGAGAGGAGGAGGAGGAGGAAGAGGGAGGAGGAGGAGGAAGAGGGAGGAGGAGGAGGGAGGAGGAGAACGCAGGAGGAGGGAGGAGGAGGTGGAGGGAGGAAGAGGTAGAAGGAGGAGGGAGGAGGAGGAGGAGGAAGAATGATGAGGAGGGAGGAGGAGGAAGAGGGAGGAGGATTGATGTGGAGGAAGGAGGAGTGAGGAGGAGGGATGAGGTAGAGGGAGGAGGAGGAGGGAGGAAAAGGGAGGAGGGAGGAGGAGGAGGAAGAGGGAGGAGGGAGGAGGATGAGGAAGAGGGAGGAATAGGGAGGAGGAAGAGATAGGCGGAGAGAGGAGGGGGAGGGAGGAGTAGGGAGGAATAGGAGGGAGGAGGCGGGATAAGGAGGAGGAGAGGGGAAAGAGGAGAAGGAGTAGGAGGAAGAGGGAGGAGGAAGGAGGAGGAGGAGAGAGGAGGAGGAGGAAAGAAAAGAAGGTATTAGAAGGAGGGAGATGGAGCAGGGAGAGGGAGGAGGGGGAGGAGGAAGAGGGAGAAGGAGGAGGAGGGAGGAGGAGGAGGGAGGATGGAAAGGGAGAAGGAGGGAGGAGGAGGAGGGAGGAGGTGGAGGGAGGAAGAGGGAGGAGGGAGGAGGAGGAATGATGAGGAGGGAGGAGGAGGGATGTGGAGGGAGGAGGAGGTAGAGGGAGGAGGAGAGAGGAGGAGGAGGTAGGAGGAGGAAAAGGAAGGAGGAGGGAGGAGGAGGAAGAGGGAGGAGGAGGAGGAAGAGGGAGGAGGAGGAAGAGGAGGGAGAGGGAGGAGGGGGAGGGGAAGAGGAAGAGGGTAGGAGGAGGGGAGAGGAGGAGGAGGGATGTGGAGGAAGGAGGAGGAGGGATTAGGTAGAGGGAGGAGGAGGAGGGAGGAAAAGGGAGGAGGAGGAAGAGGGAGGAGGAGGAAGGGGGAGGAGGAGGAGGAAGATGGAGGAGGGAGAGGGAGGAGGGGAAGAGGAAGAGGGTAGGAATTGGAGGAGGGGAGAGGAGGAGGAGGGAGAAGGAGAAGAGAGGAGGGGAGAGGCGGAGGAGGGAGGAGGCGGAGGGAGAAGGAGGAAGGAGGAGGAGGAAGGAGGGAGAGGGAGGAGGAGGGAGAATGAGGAGGGGAGGAAGGAAAGGGAGGTGGAAGAGGAGGAGGGAGGAGGAGGAGGGTGGAGTAAGGAGGTAGAGGGAGGAGGAGGAGGAAGGAAAGGGAGGAGGAAGAGGAGGAGAAGGGAGGAGGAGTAGGGTGGAGGGAAGGGGTTGAGAGAGGAGGAGGAGGGAGGAGGAAGAAGGAGGAGGATGAGGGAGAAGGAGGCAGGAGGAGGAGGGAGAGGGAGGAGGAGGGAAGAGGAGGGAGGAGGCGGAAGGAGTAGGAGGGAGGAGGAAAGGAGAGGAAGAGGGAGGAGGGAGAGGGAGGAGGAGGAGGTAGAGGGAGGAGGAGGGAGGAGGAGAGAGGAGGAGGGAGTTCGCCATTCCAAATTAAAACTCGTCTAGGTTCTGTGATTTCGGTCCTTCCATTGATTGTTCTTCCCTTCTACATGACTGTAGATAACTTCCTTACACATAAAAAGATGAATTGTTATTGATATTGCCGTGGCATGGAGGAATATCAGCAGCAGAGTTGATCCAGAAAACCAAAGACCGAGATCTATGAAGAGCAATGAACGCCTACGCCAACCGGCACGGCACTTGATGATGATGATGATTGCCTTGTGACGATTCTGTGTAGTCACGTCATTTTCTTCACTTTTCCTAGCGTTTTGGTTCGGGGATTCTTTCATCATCATTATCATATATTTACGTACGTATTTAGGGAGGGGGAGGAGGGAGGAGGAGGAAGAAGAAAAAAAAATATGACAGTTGGCAGCGCTGGAATGAGAGGAAGGCGTGTAGAAAATTTCATCTCAATCGGATGAGCCGTTCGCAAACGCATAAAGGACATACATACAGACATACAGACGGAGATCCTATTTTATATATAAGATGTATAATGGTAAGGTATTATTTGCATAACACTATATGCAAGTATTCATTCACGCCTGTCCGTTGATTTATAATCCTACGTTTCATTAGTCTTTATATTTCCTGATTTCTATCCATATCTAAAAAGCCTCAAAGTATATTTATCAATGTGTAACGTGTAAGTTTATAGCAAACTTCAGTAAGGTGAACTTGAATTTATCAAATGGAACAGGGCAGCCAGGTCAACCAAGCTTAAAATGGATACCAGAAAATGTTTTGGAAGTAAAGGCGGCCTGTGTGCTACTGACCATATTCCCATTCCGACTCCGATTGGTCTAAAAGTATGGGTTTACCATTTTATGCCCGATACTCATTAAGGCTTGGAAAAAGTTTCTTTACTTAGTTTACTTAAACTTCAGTGATAGCGACACTTACCCGACTAGGCTAACTAATGATCTGATGCCTGGGTTACTGTGACTCTTACTTGACTAGGCTAACTTATGATCTCATAACTGGGTATACCTGTTACTTATACTTCAGTGATAGCGACACTTACCTGACTAGGCTAACTAATAATCTGATGCCTGGGTTACTGTCACGGAATTACTGGAGATGCCGATCCAGATTGATAAAGCGCACAGGACAGCCGTCTCTAGGCGCCGAAAACCTTTGTTGTGGGGAAAAGGTCCCCAGATCAAACACAGATTCTCTGTGTGCAGGGGAAGTCTGTCTTGGATCAAAGAGGAATAAGTCGGCTATATGTTTACCCCGATCGGAAGAATGAAGGAGGGAGTGCCGTCTTAACTTGGTTGCCAGTAAAATCAGTGACGTCATTCTGGCAAAATTCTCGGCGGCCTGAAAATAACTAATTTAAGATCAGTGTGCCAGAGTTTGTGAAAACGGAGTGGGGGATTTTTTTCTATTTCCGTCTGAACACGAAAAGAAACTGCAATGTCCCATATTGATTGAAGTCAATGGACATTCATCCGTAGTGTGGCTTCGTAGTTTCGATTCAGGAAAAGGAAATTGTCGCATAAGGTATTATATTAACAACGCGATTCTTGGAATCGAGCATAGCGATGGTGCGTTGTGTGAACTTATTATAAGAGCGTCGGCGGCAGTAGGCTGCTGCGTTACGTAAACTAGGTCAAGTGATATATCATTTCACTCGGCAGGGTAGGGCTAATGCCGTGGGAGGATATTCAGCGAGATTGAGAGTGGTTTGGGGTGGGGGGGGGGGATATAGGAAATGTCAAAGGTAGGATCTTCCGGTGGGGTGTCTACTGGGGGTTTCTTCTATTTCCTTTCGTCTTTCCTGTTCTTACCACGTCTTAGGCCAATGTGATGAACTGCTCTGCCTTCTGCCAGAGTTTAGTTCAATGTTAATTAGGATATAAATATCTGAGTGTGGCCTTCGGCCTACACTCACATATACTAGATCTGAATCGGGTTTCTCTCACTGGGTGTTCTCTCTTCGATAGGTTCCACTAGAAAATAGAATTTACCTACACTCAGAGATGAGGACATTGGCTGTGACCTGGTGCAGTTGCTAAATGATCTTGACACTTGGACCGTGTTCCACAAGGAAGGTCCAACACCTCATGCTCTCATCAGAGTATAGAGTGCCTTATCAGTAGAGTGTCTTATAAGTGGAGTGCCTTATCAGTAGAGTGCCTAATCAGTAGAGTGCCTTATCAGTGGATGAATTCCCAGAAAAACCACTGAGTTAATCACTGTGACAGTTACAGGAGGGTTTTAGGAGGGTGAATAAGATAACTGAGTAACATTGTCAGTACGGACAGGAAAAATTTAGTAGATTGGATGACAATAGTGTTTTATAGAGATGTGACCAGACCAGTGCTTATGTTCTTACGTCACTGGATTTTATTGGATATATGTTTCACCGTGTGTGTCGAACGAATGGACAGTAATTCATTAAATCACACGTTGGTGACCAAGCATCCAAACTATCCACGACTGACGGGAGAAAATAGACATCTGACCGGAGAGACGCTTCATCGGGTGAGCTCCCACTGATCGTGTGATGTGCAGTTGTATGGCCGGAGCACAATGATGAAAGTGACTCTGATCCTAAACTGACTGGTCCTATCTCACATACACGATAAACTACACCACAGATTTCTATACACATACATTGCACACACCTGACATTTTTCTTCATTAAATAATTTTATTATTTGTTAGAAGACAGTGTTATGTGGGTATGTTCTGGAGGAATATGAAGAGGGGTATTGTCTTGTGGTAAGAAGAGAGAGAGAGAGAGAGAGAGAGAGAGCGAGAGAGAGAGAGAGAGAGAGAGAGAGAGAGTGATCCAGAGACTGAAAGGGGTTGTGTAGACAAGGGTCCGGCAGACACTCAAGCTGATGATAGAGAATTACAAAAGTGTGCTTGTTGATTCCACTTCCCCCCCCCCCCAGGCGACAGTTACTGGTTACTTATACTTAAGTGATAGCGACTCTTACTTGACTAGGCTAACTAATGATCTGATACCTGGGTATCAATCAATCAATCATGTGCCATGCCGGAAAGCGTGGGCGGTCATGACTCGCCATTTCACTCGATCACCAGCGTCGTGGATCAGCTCAGTGTTCCTGTCTCGTCCATGCCATGTGGCCAAGCCATTCAGGTATTTTCCTCTCGGTCTTCCCCTTGGTCTGTTCCCTTCGATCTTGCCAATTGTCACTAAGTTCTCCAATCAATTTCTTCTCATAACATGGCCAAAAAATTTTGACTGTCTACGTCTAATTTCTCTAATCAATTTACGATTTGCATTTGTCTCCTGTAGTAATTGGTCATTGGTTTTTCTGTCTGTCCATGGTATTCTTTGCATTTTCATCAGAAACCACATGTCTGCAGCCATCAGATGTTTTTCATCTTGACTGCACATTGTCCAAGTTTCACATCCATACAAAAGAGCAGGCTTTATGTATCCCCTCAACACTTTTTATTCTCGTTTCAATTGATATCTTTTTATTGGTCAGAATGTTTTTTTATCTTGCTAAAGGCTACTTTCGCCATGGCGATTCTTGTTCTAATCTCTTCAAGGCATCTCCCATCAGATGTTATGACTGTTTCGAGATAATTGAACCGATTCACTTGTAGAATAATATTCCCATGTACTTGTATATTACATTGTGGTTCTTCTTCCTTCCTAGTGACGACCATAACCTGTGTCTTCTTACAATTTAATTCCAACCCCAGCTGCTCACTGTGTACAACAACCGCGTCTACTAATTGTTGTAGATCTTGTGCATTGTCTGCAATCAATACTGTTCATCTGCATATCTAATGTTATTGATGTTTCGTCCTCTAATCCTGATTCCATTTATATCTTCTACATTTCTGAAAATATTTTCACTGTATATAGAAAAAAGATATGGAGACATTACACATCTCTGCCTAACACCTCCCTTAATAGGTTGATATTGTCCCACTTCATTATCAATCCTTATGGCAGCTTGTTGTTTCCAATATATGTTTTTTTTATAAGTCTAATGTCTTTTCCATCAATTTGTAGATCTGCAAGCATATCTACCATGTTGACATGTGTATACTTGTTACTTATACTTCAGTGATAGCGACTCTTATCTGACTAGGCTAACTAAGGATCTGATACCTGGGTTACTGGTTACTTATACTTCAGTGATAGCCACACTTACCCGACTAGGTAACTAATGATCTGATACCTGGGTTACTGGTTACTTATACTTCAGTGATAGCCACTCTTACCTGACTAGGCTAACTGATTATCTAATGTCTGGATTACTTGTTACTTCTAGTGTGACTGCTTACTTAACTTTCGTGGAGAAGTGTAATCCCCAGGAGGGTGAAGTGATAGTTGTCAGTACTGCTTCTGGTGCAGTAGGCAGTATTGTCGGTCAGCTGGCCAAGTTACAGGTGAGATTGATAAACAGTTTTGTAATTAGGAGTACATATATATAATATTTAATACATAAAAATGCAAAACATCTTTCGTAACTTTGTTTCTGGATGTAACAATATGCACGTTTCCACACACACATACACAAACAATGTATGAAGTTGAATAGAATAACAAAATGTTGTTTTTCTTCTTGTTAATTTGAAATATGTGATGATAGTCCTAAACACCCAAAGCCCCAACATATTTAAAGACTTGCATTATAATATTTGAAACTGAAACATACAAAACAACTATTCCATGATCATCTTGTTTCAGGGACTGACAGCCATTGGTTTGGCTGGCTCCAAAGACAAATGTGAGTACATTAAGGAGCTTGGCTTTGACCACGCCATTAACTACAAAGAAGAGAATGTCTCGACATGTTTAGACCGATTTGCGCCAGGAGGTGTTGATATCTACTATGACAATGTAAGCATTCATTGATTCCTGTCCGTTGATGTCTATTGCTCTTCAAAGACTAACATAACAGACCTACAAAAATTAGATTTTTAAGAGCATGCATCTTTCCCATTGCAACGTACGCCTGTGAGACCTGTACACTTACTAAACAAGCTGAACAGCTTATAAAGGCCTTTGAAAATAAATGTTATAGAAGGGTTTAAAGAATATCTTGGATACAGAAAGAAAAAAAAAATCATCCATACGACAAGATCTGAATATATGTCTCCTGATTTCTATTCATATGCACATATTCAGCGAAGTATATTGATAAATGTGTCAGTCTGGTGGAATTATTATCCCTGGTTCGCTCTTGTGATCTCTGTCTATGCACTTATTTTTTTCGTGACGTTTGTAACTTGCATTGCTATTTAGAAACGTTTCATGTCATTTGCATGACGTCATCATGTAACGTTGCGATAAACCACAGGTTGATTTTACATATAGACGATTGATATTGCTTTTTGAAAGAGAAGTCAACATATAGGTCCAACTGACCTAGTAGGGAATCAACTCACTACCCGCCGTCAGCGTCCTTAACCCTTCGGCCAGGCTGACATCTATTGCTATTGAAGACTGTAATAATAATATAACTTGTTTTTTACCTTAACCTTTCGGCCAGGCTGACATCTATGGCTATTGAAGACCGTAATAATAATATAACATGGGTTTTCTACCTTAACCTTTCGGCCAGGCTGACATTTATGGCTATTGAAGACTGTAATAAAACATGGGTTTCTTACACTATTTATAGTATTGATGGACTGAACTTTGCGCGTGGATTAGTTTTCCTTATTAACAATATCTTGTATAAATCCTATAATGTATGATCGAACAGAGAAAGTTCCCATTTCACACCATTAGACATATAGGGTATATGGCCATCATCATGTTTTTTTAAATGTTGGATATCCCTTACAGGACGTTGCAGTCGAAACCTGCATGTTTCAGCTGCTGTTGATGTACTAGGCAATTATATTTTTAAGAGCATGCATCTTTCCCATTGCAACATGCGCCTGGGAGACCTGGACACTCACTAAACAAGCTGAACAGCGCACACATGACTCTGATTTCAAATGTTATAGACGGGTTCTAAGAATATCTTGGGTAAAGAAAAGAACAAATGTATCCATACGACAAGAGCTGAATATTGAAGAAGGTTGGCTACTCAAGATGATAAACAAAGAAAATTTAAATATTTTGTTCATTTGAAACGTCCTGAAAGTTTGGGGAGAACAATAATGGAGGGTTCTGCCCGGGAAGAGAGGACGATGAAGAATGAACGAACGAACGAATGAACGAACGAACACACTTTATTTTAAAAGGGTAACAAATTGGGCACACAGGCCCGTCTTACATTCGGCCCCATCGATCACTCATCTTTCATTCATCAAATGTGCATGTTACATTTACATAGGGGAAAAAAACATTGTCAAATTGATTTTGTAAGCATAACCAATGCATATTACGCATGGTACATTCACATGGGGAAAAAAAACATTGTCAAATGAAAGTTGTAAACATAAACAGTGCATATTGCAATGTTGTGAGACACATCCCCCATCCACCCTCACACCCCGCAGCCACCCACACATCCCTCAGCCACCCACACATCCCCCACACCCCCACCTACCCATACATACCTCCACGCACTCACACAGACTCAGGCAAACATACATACCGCCACCCACCCACCGATCCCCCACCCATACACATTTCCCCACCCACACATTCATCCCCAACCCATCCCATAACCGACACGCACATACCCACCCACATATTCTCCACCACCCACCCACCCACACACCCGCAACCACCCAGCAAAACACACATCACAAAACCACACACACATACCCCCGTCAACCCACACATCCCACACCTATCCATACATACATCCTGCACCCTCACAATTTTCCCCACCCACACACACATGAGCCAACCTACACCCACTCACCCACCCAATATCCGCCACCTCTCAACTACACATCCTCCACCTATACACACATCTCCACCCACAAACACATCTCCCCACCTACCCACACATATCCCCCACCCATAAACACCCAAAAACATAACCTCCCACCCACACACACCCCACCATCCACATGAGAAGATGGGTGCAGGATGTGGCCGATGATCTCCAGATGGGTGTATGTGACGCGGGACATCCTGCTTATGATCGAGAATTTATCCGGAAGGTTGTTATGGGAGCGAGGTTCTGCAAAGGTCATGCTACTGAATGAATGAATAAATTGAGAATCTGACACTTGACAAGGCTTCACGACGTCATGGAATTACACCAGACTTGATCAGACACCACAACAGACATCTGTTTTCACCATTACAATCTTATTACGTCGTTTCTGGGTAACTACAATTAAGCAAAGTATTAAAGATATCACAATATGACACTGTTCAAAAACAAAGGCAAGCAAGGGAAACTTCAATATCTACATCGGTATTGCTTTAATGAATACTATTCTCAGTTCTCGCAAAAGCAATTCTAAGAAGATGCAGTTATTCTGCTGACCGTCTTTATCCAGTTACAATGCCGGTTTACAGTTGAAAGATCGATATTGGACATGATCTGTTTTCTTCGTCAATTACAATAGAAGTCCAGGGAGCATAAATTGTATGTGTATATTGCCTTCCTTTATCCCAAGGATTTAACCTTGTCAACAGAAGTTGGCTATTTACAATCCCTTTTAACATAGACTGCCCTACACATTTCTGCTATTGAACAAATCGTTACACAACACAAAGGCAACAAGCCAGTATCATATACATCTGCCAGCACCATGTATGGTAGGCAGCGGTGTCTAACCAGGCTGTGTGCTAGTCCGTGTATTTCACTTCTCAACCACGCATGCAGCAGAACCCGTGTCTGCAAACTAGACTGGACGGCTGACTGTTGAATGATGCCAGACTGAAAATTAGTCAAAATTCAAGGGAGGTGACTAGAAGAAATCTGCTTTTTACTGATGCTGCAGGAATTGTCACCCAAAGCCAAAGAGAACTCCAGTATGTAAGGATCGGCTCTCCCACGTATGTAAGGATTTTTGCTTAACAATAAGTCAAGAGAGGAGGGGGGAAAGGGGGGGGGGGGTTCGTAAGCTATGATGTCATATATTAAAATAATACCTGCGAACTGGAAGTTGTACATATACTAAGGTTAAGATGTCAATGACAGGCTTCCCCAGGATGTAGACATGTATAAAACTGCATAGGCATAGCTGCAGCCGTTTTCGACACGTGAATGGGTAGTGCCAAACTTAAGTGAAAATGGAGTGTTTGCTATATACTGCTTGACTCTCTCTCTCTCTCTCTCTCTCTCTCTCTCTCTCTCTCTCTCTCTCTCTCTCTCTCTCTCTCTCTCTCTCTCCTTCTTCTTCTTCTTCTTCTTCTTCTTCTTCTTCTTCTTCTTCTTCTTCTTCTTCTTCTTCTTCTTCTACTGCTTCTTCTTCAGCGTTCTGAACCATTGAGGTTCTTTGCTGCAGAAACAATCCGTCTCCATTCGTTTCTCTGGTTGACCTTCTCTTGCCAGTCGTTGATTCCAAGTGCTTGTAGGTCCGTATATATATTATCTCTCCACCGTCTTCTTGGTCTACCTCGGGGTCTACGGTCATTGATTTCCTGAGTGTAAGCGAGTTTTGTTTTCCTATTTTCTTCCATTCTTTCTTATATGCCCCAGCCATTGTAGTCTATTAGCCCTCATGATACTAGTGATTAGCGGGGACTTAAACAGATCATAAATGTCTTTGTTACTTCTTCTTTTCCATTCTCCACTTTGTGTATCCCTAATGGGTCCAAAGATGCGTCTTAAAACTTTGTTATCAAATGTTTGTAACAAGGCTTCGTCTCCTTTCGTTGTATTCCAGGTTTCAGAGCCAAACAGCACAACTGGTCTGATCAGTGTTTTGTATATTGTGATTTTGGTGTTACGAGATAGCGCATTTGATTTTAGTAGATGTTGTGGTGCATAGTATATCTTATTTCCAGAATTGATTCTAGTTTGTATTTCTTCCCTTATGATGTTGGAGCAGTTGAAGATTGTACCCAGGTATTTGTATGTTTCCGTTCTTTTAATGGTCGTATTATCTATTTGTATGTGGCCAGAGTTTTTAGCCATTCCTTCTCTTGAAATGACCATATATTCTGTCTTATCTTGGTTGATAACCAGCCCCATCTGTTGGGCTTTTTCCTGTAAGTGAGTCAATATTTCTAATGTCTTTTGTTCATTTTCCCCTATAATATCTATATCATCTGCATAACCAAGCAGCTTGGATGTTCCTCCAATATCACATTCCTCCTTTACCTTCCTTACAACTTTCTCTAGAGCCAGATTGAAGAGTAGCGGCGATACTGCATCACCCTGTTTCAAGCCAGATGTTATTTGGAAAGGGTATGATTTCCTGCCTTTATGTGTTACTATATTATAAGTACCTTCCATGCATAGTCTGGTCATGCTGATTAACTTCCTTGGTATTCCGAATTCCCGCATAGCGTTCGTTAGACTATTCCTATGGACACTATCCACAAAAATGGTATAGAGATCTCTTTTATATTCCCAATTTTTCTCGTCTATTTGTCGTAAGATAAATATCTGATCTATTGTTGATCTGTTTTGTCTAAAACACGTCTGGTAGTCACCTAATATGTCTTCTGAATATGGTTTTAATCTATTTAGTAATACTGAGGATAGAATCTTATAGCTTGTGGACAGTAGTGATATTCCTCTATAATTTTCACATTGGAACTTGTCTCCTTTCTTAAAGATAGGTATCAATAATGACTCTTTCCAGTCATGGGGTTATCCTTCTGTCCTCCAGATATTTATTATTAGTTCGTCTCTCTCTCTCTCTCTCTCTCTCTCTCTCTCTCTCTCTCTCTCTCTCTCTCTCTCTCTCTCTCTCTCTTCTCTCTCTCTCTCTCTCTCTCTCTCTAACTCTCTCTCTCTCTCTCTCTCTCTCTCTAACTCTGTGGAGGGGTGAAGGGATGTGTAGCCGGTGGGGGATGTATCTGTGTGGGAGGGATGTGTTAGGGTGTGTAGGGGCGAGGGATATTTGGGAGGATTATTGGAAATATATGGGTGTTGGTGGGTTGGGGGGTGTGGGTAGGGAATGTGTATTTGGGTGGGTGAATGAGTGTGTAGGAGATTGTGTGGGTTAGGGGATGGGTGTGTAATGGGTGTGGATGATTAGTTTTTTTTTTTTTTGGGGGGGGGGGGGGGGTGGGGGTTGGGGGGGGGGTGTCTGTGAATGGGATATGTCTGTGTGGTGGAAGTGTGTGAATGTGGATGGGGTAAATGTGAGTGGGTGGAGGATGTATGTGTGGGTGGTGACGATGTTTGTAGGTGGGGGATGTGTGGGTGGTTGGGGAGATATGTGTGTGGGTGAGAGATGTGTGTGCGGGGATGTGTATGAGGAATGCATGTGGGGGATGTTGTGTGTGGGGGGAATGTGTTTATGGTTGGAGTTTTGTGTGGGAGGGGAGATGTGTGAGAGGTGGGGGAGGTTGTGGAATGTGCACATGGATGACGGATGTATGTGAGGATGGGGGATGTGTGTTTGGCTGGGTGGTTGGGGTGTGTGTGGGTGGGAGGGTATATGAGAGATGCATGTGTTGATGGTCGGGTGGGTGATGTGTTGGTGTGAGTGGTTGATGGATAAATACGTGAGTGGGTGGATGTGTGTGAGAGATGAGTGTATGGTTGGGAGATGTGTGTGTTTGTGGGAAGATGTTTGTGAACGGCGGATGTGTGTGGGTGGGGTATATGTGGGTGGTGCGGTGTGTGTGGGTGGGAGGTGTGTGTTTTTGGGTGTTTATGGGTGGGGGATATGTGTGGGCAGGTGGGGAGATGTGTTTGTGGGTGGGGATGTGTGTATAGGTAGATGATGTGTAGTTAAGAGGTGGCAGATATTGGGTTGTTGAGTTGGTGTACGTTGGCTGATGTGTGTGTGTGGGTGGGTGGGGAAAATTGTGAGGGTGCAGGATGTATGTATGGATAGGTGCGGGATGTGTGGGTTGACGGGGGTATGTGTGTGTGGTTTTGTGATGTGTGTTTTGCTGGGTAGTTGTGGGTTTGTGGGTGGGTGGTGGAGAATATGTGGGTGGGTGTGTGCGTGTCCGATATGGGATGGGTGGGGGATGTATGTGTGGGTGGGGAAGTGTGTGTGGGTCGGTGATCGGTGGGTGGGTGACAGCATATATGTTTGCCTGAGTCTGTGTGAGTGCGTGGAGGTATGTGTGGGTGAATGGGGGTTGTGGTGGGTAGGGGATGTGTGGGTGGCTGAGGGATGTGTGGGTGACTGCGGGGTGTGAGGGTGGATGGGGGATGTGTCTCACACCATTGCAATATGCACTGTTTATGCTTACAACTTTCATTTGACAATGTTTTATTTTTCCCATGTGAATGTACCATGCGTAATATGCATTGTTTATGCTTACAAAATCAATTTGACAATGTTTTTTTCCCTATGTAAATGTAACATGCACATTTGATGAATGAAAGATGAGGGATCGAAAGGGCTGAATGTAACACCGGCCTGCGTGCCCAATTCGTTACCCTTTTAAAATCAAGTTCGCTCGTTTTCTCTCTCTCTCTCTCTCTCTCTCTCTCTCTCTATATATATATATATATATATATATATATATATATATATATATATATATATATATATATATATATATATATAAAATTTTCTCTCTCATTCTCTATGTCTAACGCTCACTCTCACTGTTTCCTCTGTCTGTCTGTCTGTCTGTCTGTCTGTCTGTCTGTCTGTCTGTCTGTCTGTCTGTCTGTCTGTCTGTCTGTCTGTCTGTCTGTCTGTCTGTCTGTCTGTCTGCCTGCCTGCCTGCCTGCCTGCCTGCCTGCCTGCCTGCCTGCCTGCCTGCCTGCCTGCCTGCCTGTCTGTCTGTCTGTCTGTCTGTCTGTCTGTCTGTCACATACAGTTTTGAGACCTGAACCACCTATGTGCAACATGACAGCGCTTTAACCTGGCATGACTTATAAGGGCAGCAAGACCATACTGAGATGGTTAAACGGCCCGGCACACACTGCTTAAGTAGAATAGCATCGCATGACTTGATCAGACAAGATGGCCGTATTTTAAATGGAATTATCGATGTACAGTTGGGAAATGGTCACAGAAAAATTGGATTCGCCACAGATACGATTCAAAATTACGTAAAAACAAAGCTTGATATCTTTGGGGCTATACAGCACAACCAGGAAAAAGCGAAGCAGTTCTTAAAGAAGCAGAAGAAAACTGTAAATTGATTCATGAAATTAGGAATAGACAGCCAATACGTGTTGATTGTTATGACAATAAGACAAACTTAAATACATCGTGACAATTGACACAATTAATGGAAAACAGCATTTTCACGACAGTTAGATAAATAATTTGATCCCTTGGCCAAATGACATAATAAGCAATAGTACAAAAATCGGATCCGAGATTGTAGGGTTCATGTGAGAGCCTGACCTCTGTCGTATACGCTTGTCGACACGGCACGTAATAATGACCATGACAAATATACTCAAAATAAGCTAAACGATTGGTTGGTCGGATCTCTGTGTGTGCGATAAACTTCCATGTAGGTCATATGGCCATATGGTAATAACCAACTTCCTGCAGCTAAATATGTATTGGGGTGTCTGCTACCTGGAGCTAACTATTGCTTTATTTAGAGCTATTAATGTAATGCATTAGTCCCGAAGCAGTTTTCCGCGACGGGTCTGTATTATGAAAGTGCTATCACATTTGGTAGGCCTGAGAGCAAGGAACAGGAGGCGGCCAATCTGTCCCTCACTTTGACAAGCGACAAGCCCAGGCGTGGAAGACGTGTGCGACCTTGCTCACCACATCACCAGCGATGCTGGCTGTGAACTTTGCTAACTCTCCCGACTTTGCTTTTGCTGGAGACGTTAACCTTAAAGGCTGGGTGACAATCAGGAAGAAGAGGAAGATGACAAGTAAAATACCAAAGAGTGAATTCAAAATGTGTATGAACAGTCATAAATGTGTGGGCAAAAATAGACAATAAACGCATATTTCACAGCTCATATAATATTTTCCCGTATTTTTGAACACTGATCAAGGTTGGGGGGAGCATTAGTGATGCGGTGTACGGCAAGCTCCGACAGGGTGGACGCGTTCTCGTCTGTGGCCAGATTGCTAACTACAATAATCCTGAGCCTAAAGGTAAGTATTGTGGAGAACTGTCGATATTAAATTAAGATATCTGCATATCCTTTACAGGACGTAGCAGTCAATTCCAGGATTTTTTGAGCAAGTTTACGTTCAGCTCAGTCGATATACTTAAGGCAAATAACTTAATTCTGTTATGCTTGAATTCTTTTGTTGTTAATTTAAACGTTGATAGATGTATTCTTGTAGCTAAAGTTATTGTCTGTATATTGGTTGTTTCTAAACACCTTATATTATACGTGAAGTGTTTTACAAAACTAACACGTGATATTCTATCCAATGATGCATTTAAAGGAATGGCAAGTGAAGCTCTGCAAGCCTGTACAGCTGCACGCATTTCAAGAGCTGTTATATGTCACGTATCAAGATAACATATAATGTCGAAACAAAACCAAGTGTGATTTGACAGTCGCAAGAACATCAGCATATTATAATACAAAGGTACACAACTGTAGAAATACCGATTTTTGGAAATAAATGCAAAGAATACAACGGACAGACAGAAAAACCAGTGAACAAGTCCTTCAAGAAACAAATGAAGTTTGTAAACTAAGGAGAGTCATTAGACGTAGACAGTCACAATTTTTTTGGACATGTTATGAGAAGAAAAGACTTGGAGAACTGGCTGACAACTGGCAAGATCGAAGGGAAGAGACCAAGGGGAAGACCTAGAAGTAAATACCTGGATGGCTTGGCCACGTGGCATGGTCGAGACAGGAACACGGAGCTGATCTACGACTCTGGCAATCGAGTGAGATGGCAGAACATGACCGCCCACGCTTATCGACATGGCACATGATGGATGGATAATGAAGTAATGAACAGACTAGTCTAATTAGTGCTTGATATGCCATATTCATAGGTCTTACATACCGAGGTGTGCGGTTAACTGTAGGCGATATTCAAATGCTCATTCTGGAGTCACTTTTGCTGTCATGCGCTGAGTGTGAGAGGGTTATGATCGGAGCGCTCGCACTTTTTACGTCAGACGCGCTGATGACCAGGTAGCGGACTCAAGCCCTACACCAGTCAGTTAGAGTAAAATGTTAACTTCTCTTCCTTGACTTGTGGACGTTGATTACGAGTACCTCTAAAGTTGGAGTTGGTTCACTTGATGGCGTAAAAGTAAAGCTACTCCATAAGCCCGGTTAGCGGGGTAGTGGTATCCCCTATCAAGGGAGATGTAAGACGCCTCCTTTCCTCCGTTAGTCTACGACAACCTTGGGCAAGGTGGAGTACCCGATCAGGGTTACGTGAAGCCATGGAAGCAGGTGGTGGATGGAGTGTGAGAGCAGCCGACAGATTGTTGTTGGTTATGGTCGTGCACTCTGCGCTGATAGGCAGATGATCTCATCAGTGGAGACAATGGCTATGGCCACCGACTAATACAATCACTGCCCAGAAGGAAAGCAATGGCAAACTACCTTCTGCAAAACTTGCCAAGAAACCATAGCAACCATGAAAGAAAACATAATAAGAAAGAGATCTGATGGCGAGACCCCCAGGCCAGGCAGATCAGATAACACTGGGGAAGAGTGTGACACAGGGACGAGTACTAGTAATCGTGATGACGGAGTTAATCCTGACTGTGTTCCCAAGGAAATCCCCTGTGTCAGACTAAGAAACAGAGTGAGAATAGCAACGTGGAATGTGAGAAGTCTGTATGAGGGAAAGCTTAAAGTAGTGTGTGATGAGATTAAGAGGTTAAACATTCAAATTTTAGGAGTTAGTGAACATCGCTGGAGCGGCAAGGGACATTTCACAACTAGAAATGGAAGTATTTTCATTTATTCTGGTAGAGACGCCGGAGGCCAGAGGGGAGTGGCATTTTGTTTAGATAAGACAACTGCAAAATCTTTAATGGGATATAATCCAGTTAGTGATAGAATCCTCACTATTAGACTTAAAGGCCGTCCCAAAAACACAACTCTCATACAGATATATGCACCTACTTCAACAGCATAGGAGGACGAAATTGAAGATTTTTACAACACACTACAAGACACATTAGATAAGATTGGTCATAATGATATAACAATAATAATGGGAGATTTTAATGCAAACGTTGGTGCAGAAAGAGCTGAAAATGAGAGACACGTTTTAGGAAAATTTGGATTAGGAAATAGAAATGATGCAGGTGACAAATTAATTGAATTTTGCACAGAAAATGAGTTAACAATAGCCAACACGCTTTTTAAACAACATCCAAGAAGACTCTTCACATGGAAGTCTCCAGACAATATTACCAAAAATCAGATAGATTATATTTTAATACAAAGAAGATGGAGATCAAGCATAACATCTGCAAAAACCCCCCGAAGTGCAGACTGTGATACAGATCATCAGTTATTAGAAGCAGATCTGAAATTAAAACTCAAAAAGCTTACCCGAGGACCAAGGCCACTTCGTGTTGATCTCACAAAAATACCGGATGCATACACTGTAGAAGTTAGGAATCGCTTTGGGGTCTTGATGTCTGTACAAGAAGAAATGACACCTGATGAACTGGCAGTACAAGCTAGAGATATCTTGATAACTGCAGCCAAAGATTTAATTCCGACCAAGAAAAAGCAACTTAAGCCATGGATTGCATCAGACACGTTAGAATTAATAAAACAACGAAGGGAACTTAAACAGAAAGGAGGTGAATCCGATAACAGCAGGATGAAGTATACATCTTTAACTTGAGAAATAAGAAAGAACACAAGAAAGAACAAAAATCAATATATACAAGATTGCTGTACCAGAATAGAGCAATATCATAAGACTGGAAGAGATTATGAAATGTTCAAAGGAATGAAGTTATTGACAAGAAAGGTTCAACAAGAATGTATGATATGAGTGACAGTGAGGATATGAATGAGATACATGAACCAATGGCAGCAGAGACAGAACATGAACCCTCATTAGATGAAATTGCTTGGGCTATAAAGAACCTGAAGAATGGTAAATCACCTGGATGTGATGAGATACCAGCTGAACTAATTAAAGCGGGAGGAGAAGAAAGCATACACATATATCATGCATTATGTACAAAGATTTGGAAATATGGTATATGGCCAAAAGATTGGAAGAGAACTATCTTCATTCCAATACCAAAAAAGGGCAACCTGAAATTATGCACCAACTATAGAACTGTTGCCCTGATCAGTCATGCAAGTAAAATTCTACTAAAAGTCATAATGGGAAGACTTCGTAAGAAAATGGAAGAAGAGATTAACGTAGTTCAAGCTGGATTTAGACAAGGAAGAGGAACAAGAGATCACATATTCAACATGCGTTTAATAATAGAGAAGTGCAGAGAATTTAATGTAAACCTATTCTCACGTTTTGTGGATTATTCAAAAGCATTTGACTGTATAAAACATCAGAAACTTTGGGAAATCATGAGGAATATGGGCTTTCCATCACATGTAGTACAACTCATAAAAATGCTCTATCTAGACCAACAAGCAGCAGTTAGAATAGATGGCGAGGCATCAGATTGGTTTGACATCAAGCGAGGAGTCCGTCAGGGCTGCGTGCTGTCACCCTATTTGTTTAACCTGTACGCCGAAAATATAATGAGAAATGTAAGAGATGATATAAACAGGGAGCTATATGATGCCCTAAATATTGGCGGTCATGACATACCGGAGATTCGATATGCTGATGATACAGTATTACTATCCACAACACAGAATGGCATAGAAAACCTAACAGCTTCAACCCAATTGAATAGTGAAAATCACAACTTATATCTTAACATAGCAAAAACAAAGATAATGCATACAGATAAAACTACTATGGAGAAAGAAATATACATTAATGGGGAAAAATTGGTGGTAGTGGAAAATTTTGAATATCTTGGTTCATTGATTACCAACAACGGTGACACAATGAAAGAAATTAAACGGCGACTATCAATTGCTCTTCAAAGACTAAAACAGATGAATAAATTATGGAGTGGGACAGATAGAACTACAAAAATTAGATTTTTAAGAGCATGCATCTTTCCCATTGCAACATACGCCTGTGAGACATGGACACTTACTAAACAAATTGAACAGCGCATACACGCCTTTGAATATAAATGTTATAGACGAGTTCTAAGAATATCTTGAGTAAAGAAAGGAACAAATGCATCCATACTTCAAGAGTTGAATATTGAGGAGGGATGGCTATTAAAGACGATAAAACAAAGAAAATTGAAATATTTTGGTCATTTGAAACGTCACGAAAGTTTGGAGAGAACAATAATGGAGGGGTATATGCCTGGGAAGAGAGGAAGAGAAAGGCCAAAGAGAAGATGGGTGCAGGATGTGGCGGATGATCTCCAGATGGGTGTATCAGATGCGGGACATCTTGCTTGTGATCGAGAGGTTTTCCAGAAGGTTGTTATGGGAGCGAGGTTCTGCAAAGGACATGCTACTGAATGAATGAATGAATGAATGAATGAATGAATGAATGAATGAATGAATGAATGAATGACTCCATAAGCAAAGATCAGTTCATTGCACTAAAAGTAGTACCACGTGTGTATACTGCGCTCGGGTCCAAGCGAGCACACACACACACACACACTCACACATACACACAAACACACACACACACTCACACACTCACACACACACACACATACACACACACACACTCACACACTCACACACACACATACACACACACACACACACAAAGGCAGCCTAGAGTAGCGTGATTTCACTTTGTGCAGGAAATTTCGTAGTCAACATATTGCGTAGTAACTGTGGTATATAGTTTACATTATTATTTCAGATAATACATTTCTCATCTCTTTACCAATGTCTTTCAAGACATGATATTCATATTTACATCGCCATGATTAGATGTGCTGTATTTATAATATTTTATATCATGTAAGTTAATTAATCCTGCTATTTCTGCATTAAATTTCACAAGATGTTTGTACTTAACAACAGTGACTACCTATATAGGCATGTTATTATTATGATGCTTAATCATGCTTTGCAATTGTCTTTGGCTATCTATTATTAACGTGTTTTATCTTGCGTTACTTTTACTTTATTGGTTCACATATTACATTAAGGGTTTCCAACTATGTTCACATTTCTTGCATTCCGCTAAACAATAATGGATATTAAAACGCTTCTTACATTTAGAAAAGTTAGGTTGTATTACAGCAAACAATGTTATTCCTGGTTGTTAGCCTCAGGTGTTGTTTTTTTACATCAAGGAAATGTTAGTTTATAGTTTATTTGACATATCTTGTTGGAGCATTCTCTACTGCATACGCGCGCATTTATGTCAAGCTTGAATCCCATGTTAATGTCCATCCTTCTACTATAAATATGTATAGAAGAAACAGCAGATGGATAGATGTTTAGAGTGAGACCAAATTGGCGGATGATGCCCTCAACGCCATAGAGGCCCTGCCAACTTTACTACATGGACACACTTCCTACCATAACAGAAGTTAAGTGTGCTATAAATGAACTCGCATCTGGCAAGGCTCCATGTAAGGATGGGATTCCTATAGAGGTAATCAGGAATGGGCAAGAAACACTCACTGTACAGATCCACCAGCTAATAGAGCTATGCTGGCGAGACGTCCCACAGGATTTCAAAGATTCAAGCATCACAACGCTGTACAAGATCAAGGGCGATCGAAGCGACTGTGACAACTATAGGGGTATTTCTATACTGTTGGGAAAGTATTTGCCAGAATTGTTCTGCGCAGACTTCAAGTCCTAGGAAATCAAGTCTACCCCGAATCACAGTGCGGCTTCCGACAGAACCGGTCTACCATTGATATGATATATTCTCATTGCGACAAATGCAAGAAAAATGCCGGGAACAAAATCAACCACTGTTTATTGCCTTCATCGACCTCACAAAGGCATTTGATTTGGTTAGTCGTGAGGGTCTGTTCAAAGCACTAAAGCTCACCAACTCTTCTGTCCATTGTGGAATCGTTCCACACAGACATAAAGGGCATAATCAAGTTTGATGGTGCAACTTCAGAAGAGTTTCGAATCAGGAGTAGAGTTAAGCTAGGTTGTGTACTATCCCCCACCCTCTTTGGAATAACTTTTCACTTCTACTGAAATATGCCTTTCGTAATCAGGATGCCGGTATATACATTCACTCACGCTCAGATGGCAGCCTCTATAATGCTCAGAGATGAAGGCCAAGACCAAAATTAGGAGGGTACTAATCAGAGAGTTGCTTATTGCGGATGATGCTGCAATTACGACCCACTCTGAGGAAGAATTACAACATCTACTATACAGCAAACAATGTTTAATCTCTAATGCTTGTTCTGAATCTGGTTTAACAATTATCAAAAAGAAGACACAGATTATGTGACAAGGTGCACATCGCGTACCATCAATCTTTATTGACGACGTCGAACTGGAGATAGTAGACCATTTTACACATCTAGGATCAGAGGTAAATAGCAAATTATCCCTAGATCAGGAAATCATCAGGATTAGCAAGGCAGCAACAACAATGAACATGTTAGCAAAAAGAGTCTGGGAGAACAGGAAGCTTACTGCCAAACAAGTCCTCGTCTACTAAGCCTGTGTCCTTAGTACTCTTCTTTATGGCAGTGAAACCTGGACAACTTACTCACACCAAGAGAAACGGTTAAACACCTTTCATATGCGGTGGCTGCGAAGAATATTTGGTATTAAGTGACAAGAAAAAATCACAAATACTGAAGTATTGGAAAGATCAGGTTGTGTGACGGTTTGTTCCATGCTCAGTTTTCGTAGACTTAGATGGATAGGATATCTTAGGAGGATGGATGATGGTAGAATACAAAGGACATCGTTTTTGGTGAGTTACAGATGGGTAAGAGATCTCAGGCCGGCTTCGTGGCTTAGAGGTTATGACTTTTCTCCGTAATCTCGTATACTCTCGTCGGTAACGTGATGACGGTGAGAATCAGCAGTGGTTCGAATCACATCGGTAACTTACGGGGTATTTGAGCCGGCCGCTCAGAAAGCAATGGCAAACTACTGAGCGTATTCTTGCCAAGAAATCAACATACAGCTGAAAGATGCTGGTGTTGACAGCGATGTCCTGTAAAGGATATGCAAAAAAAAAAAAAAAAAAAGAGGAGATCTCAGGGTCGGCCTCTAGTCCGATACAAAGATGTGTGTAAGCGGGACATGATTGATACAGGCATCAATAATGCACATGGGGAGCAAGTCGCCGCGGAACATGTTGCATGGAGGGCAACTATCAGAAATGGAATAAAGACAAAGGGGAAAATGATTGCAGATAAAGTACACACAAAGCATGAGATAGTATAGGCCGACCCTGAGATCTCCTACCCGTCTGTAATTCACCAAAAAAGATGTCCTTTGGTATTCTACCACCATCCATCCTCCTAACATGTCCTATCCATCTAAGTCTACGAAGACTGATCATGGAATACACCGTCACACAACCTGATCTTTCCAATACTTCAGTATTTGTGATTTTGTCTTGCCACTTAATACCAAGTATTCTTCGCAGACACCGCATATGAAAGCTGTTTAAACGTTTCTCTTGGCGTGAATAAGTTGTCCAGGTTTCACTGTCATAAAGAAGAGTACTAAGGACACAGGCTTGGTAGACGAGGACTTTTGTTTTGGCAGTAAGCTTCCTGTTCTCCCAGACTCTTTTTGCTAACATGTTCATTGTTGTTGCTGCCTTGCCAATCCTGTTGATTTCCTGATCGAGGGATAATTTGCTATTTGCTTGCTTGCTTGCTTCTGTTCGTTGGCTTGAGCTCCAACGCGAAGTCCTGTATGTCGGATGAAGACATCCTGTTGTCCAACATCAGTGTGGTGTCATACAGGACCTGAGGTTTGCGTGAGTATCCGTTGTCCCATGTCTGGCTTATTGGTGTGCAGACTGGTGGTTCCTCGCCGTACAGGCAGACACTCTCCGACTTCGGAGGAATCGGCGATCCTACTGACTTTAGCCAGGACCCCGAAGGGACCTGTTGCCCAGGACGCTCGACGAGGACGCGTCAATAGGTCTTGGCCAGTATATAACCCGGCCCTGGTGCCTTGGAAACACCTCTGCGTCCCATTTGCTATTTACCTCTGATCCTAGATATGTAAAATGGTCTACTATCTCCAGTTCAGCATCGTCAATAAAGATTGATGGTACACCATCTGCACCTTGTGACATAATCTGTGTCTTCTTTTTGTTAATTGTTAAACCAAATTCAGAACAAGCATTGGAGAATGCAGATAGTAACTGTTGTAATTCTTCCTCAGAGTGAGTCGTAATCGCAGCATCATCTGCAAAAAGCAACTCTCTGATTAGTACCCTCTTAATTTTGGTCTTGGCCTTCAACCTCTGAGCATTATAGAGGCCACCATCTGAGCGTGAGTGAATGTATATACCGTCATCCTGATCACGAAAGGCATTTTTCAGTAGAAGTGAAAAGTATATCCCAAGGAGGTTGGGGGATAGTACACAACCTTGCTTAACTCCACTCTTGATTTCAAACTCTTCTGAAGTTGAGCTATCAAACTTGATTATACCCTTCATGCCTGTGTGGAACGATTCCACAATGGACAGAAGAGTTGGTGGGCAGCCAATCTTCTTTAGTGCTTTGAACAGACCCTCACGACTGACCAAATCGAATGCCTTTGTGAGGTCGATGAAGGCAATAAACAGTGGCTGATTTTTGTTCCCGGCATTTTTCTTGCATCTGTCGCAATGAGAGTATCATATCAATGGTAGACCGGTTCTGACGGAAGCCGCACTGTGATTCGGGGTAGACTTGATCTCACAGGACTTGAAGTCTGCGCAGGATAGTTCTGGCAAATACTTTCCCAACAATACACAGAAGTGAGATACCCCTATAGTTGTTACAGTCTCTCCGATCGCCCTTGTTCTTGTACAGCGTTTTGATGTTTGCATCTTTGAAATCCTGTGGGACTTGTCCTTCTCGCCAGCATAGCTCTATTAGCTGGTGGATCTGTAGAGCGAGTGTATCTTGCCCACTCCTGATTACCTCTATTGGAATCCCATCCTTACCTGGAGCCTTGCCAGATGCAAGCTCATTTATAGCACACTTAACTTCTATTATAGTGGGAAGTGTGTCCAGGTGGTCAAGAGTTGGCAGGGCCTCTATGGCGTTGAGGGCATCATCCGCTTGGTCTCACTTGATTAAAGCTCTAAATAGTGCTCGACCCCTCTATCCATCTGCTGTTTCTTATCAGTGATGATTTCTCCAGTCAAGGTTTTCAGCGGTGCACTTCTTTTGATCATTGGACCACAGGCTTTCTTTATCCCTTCATACATGCTTCTGATGTTTCCCTTATCACTTGCGATTTGAATGGACTCACATAACTTGATCCAATAGTCATTCGCACACTGCCTGGCAGCCTTTTGTACATCTTTCCTCGCTTGCTTCAGCTCACCCAGAGTGTTACGCGTTGGTCTTTCCTTGTTTCTTAAGAGAGCTATCTTCTTTTTATCAATCAGTCCTGCCTCTTATGATCCACACTGCCGTAAACCCCTACCGTTGTTTTATAAATAGTTTCCTTAAGTTTACTCCATTTATCATTTACTATACAATTTTCTGATGTATCATTGAAAGCGTCTTCAAGTTGCTGTTGAAATTCAAAGCACTTTCCAGGATCGTGAGTGTTAATAATATTAATCCTGGGGCTAGACTTGTGTTTAGGTGTGTAGATTCTCTTTGGTCTCAGTCTAACCCTTGCAACAACCAAAGAATGATCTGTATCACAGTCAGCACTGTGGTAACTTCGAGTTAATGATGTATGGTTCAGATGTTGTCTATATTCATATACACCTACATTTAATGTGTTCTTTAATCTGTCTTTCTTTGGCTTATTTCCGTTAATTCGCCACTTCAATTCTTGTATGGGCTGTTGTCAGGTCTAACTGCACTGTAGGTCAATCAGCGTATACACATGTAGTTGTCAGTGGAATCGCTCCTAATATTGTGGCCTACTGCGAACATTTCCATTTTAAATTCTAGAGACATTGCCAATGAATCTGTTAAAACTGGAGCTTCTGTGATGAGTTATCACATATAATTTAAGTTGCTCTTAAAACATCAACTTATTTTAGATAAAATAGCTCTGTTGCTTGTTATACTATAGTTGTTTCCTTTATTGCACATTGCGGCCTGTATATTCCTAAATCTAATGTGTTTCATTTTTCCTGTTCAAGTGACAAACTGGGGCTTTGATATCATCATGAAGGAACTCAGAATTGAAGGCTTCAAAATCTTCAATCCTAAACACATGAGAGAGTTTCCAAGGGTGAGGAAGATCATAGTTTCCCTCATGCAGCAGGTAGGTTTAATAAGATATTGTGTATGCTAGTGTGTTCACGATGGCTCTAGTCCCCCATCAAGCATGTTTCTGTGCGGTACATAAATGTGACCGCTCCAGCTTTATTGTTTGCATATGTTATTTCGAGACCCGTTATTAGGACAGTCACTGTGTCGCATTGTATTAACCGAAGAAACTTAAAACGGGTGTAGGGATAACACCGTTTACTGCCTTTGGGAAACACTTAAGAATTAAATTTTGACATTTGGCTGGAATGAAACAAGAAAAACCAGCGGCTAGAGCATTCAACGCGAGAACATCGGATATAAGTTGAGAGGACGACCCAGGAAGAGTTGGTTAGATGGAGTAAAAGAGATATTGAAGAAGTCAAATACGACTTTAGCAGAATCAGCAGACAAGCGAACAACAGAAAATGACACCTACGTCCTCTTGGCGACTCTTCACGGCAGAAGCAGTAGGCCAAAAGAAGACGAAGATAAATCAAAGTAATGGAACATTTTCAGAAAATAAATGCAGTAATTGCGGATAATATTTTAAAGACCGTCATGACTCAAACAATGAGAAATGATGAATGGAGTTATGGAGAACACCATGTTCCATAGAGGTTGATGTGCACATGTGGAACTAGAGGGTCGTCAAGTAAATGTCGACAATCGCGAATCAGAAACACTTGTAACATTGGATATCAGAACAATGTTACACATGAAAAAATTTGAAACCGTTAAAAAGGAAAAGAATAGGAATAATGTTAATGGAAAGGAGTTGAATTATGTTTTTAATAAGATGGATTTACAATGTTTTATTCAGAAAACGTTGAGAAGTTGATTTCATATATAATACTAACACAGGAAACCAGTGATGAGTTCCATGTCAGTTTTAGATAGAGAGAAAGTGAGTACACTGAATGGACTTAGGTTTAATACAAACCTATCAAACACATTCTTCAACTGCTGAACTATAGCATTCAGAACAGAGCAGTTTCAGAACGATCTAGGCATAGTTTTGAGACACTGAAGCTCATAGGAAAAAGATGAAACTGGGATATTTCTTGGCCAAAGTCACAGTTTTAAACAAACTGAAAATGCAACGAATGCTCTTTCTTCACGGAAATGTCCCAGTCCAGTACCAATGTCAACTTCATTAAACATGTTTCGAGTGGAGCATGCTAGAGTCAATGACATATGAAGGCACAACCGATCTTCACTTCTTCTAGTAACATCCTGTGCTGTCCAAGGCCAATAAAAACAAGTTAATACTTTCGCTCTAATCAGTTACTAATTCACTCTTTGGGTCCCTAGAACAGGTTCATCAGACCTGCACATTTATAAAAATTGAATAATAATCTGTGTATGTTTTAGTCATGGCGTCGTTTAGAGAAATAACATTGTCTACAAATGTAAAGTGTGGCGTAACAGTTACAAGGTATATTTTGTAATTTGTATGTAATATTACTATTATACATACTATTATTTCTTCATATTTTCAGGGCAAGCTTAAAGCCAAAGAGCACATAACGGAGGGGTTTGAGAACATGCCCAAGGCTTTCATTGAATTGTTCTCTGGTTCAAACTTTGGCAAAGCTGTTGTGAAAGCTTAGCAACCAATGTGTGGCGGCGTGCCGAAGTCATGTTGCACAGTACCTCAGTGAGCCGATCTAAGTCAACCATGATCTAATTCATAACCGTTGTCTAAAAGTCTTGAAACCAACGCATAGAGCTTTCGATTTTGTTTTTAAAAGTGATCTTAACGACTGTATATTACTTAATAACAACACAAACGTGTGTGCTACGGTCTACGTAATGTACTAGCATGAGTTTGCAAAAGCCGGGACAGTTGTAGAGTAGGTGGTGATGATGATCGGGAGAGAGATACGGGTAGGACAGATATAGAACTTCGTCAAGATCAATCATTGCGGTTTCACACTTACTCAGTAAGTTCAGATGGCACATTCTTATCTTCAGTGTCCAACAACTTTGTATTTAGGGATGTAGTAACTGGATTAGCTTGAACATAATAATTCGCGTTGATTTAATTAGAAATTCATAATGAAAAATTATATATTATTAAAATTTAGGTATGATTAAATACTGTATGTCAATTAATCGCAGAGATAAAGAACAGAATAAGACAAGCAAAACCTGTATTCTATCACATTAGAACATTTTGTGCAATAATTACTTGTCCTTAAAAGTTAGAGAAAGAGTTCTTGCATGTTACATAGAACCAATTTTAACACACGGCTGTGAATACCGGTATTTGTAAAAAGGCGAAAACATCCCTGGAAGCCTTGGAGGTGTGGTTTTGTAGAACATTGCTGAAAATTAATTTGACAGCCAAAATGAAGACTCTGAACACTTTAATGGAAGCTGTTGCAAAGACAACTGTCCTAGACCTAATAGATTTACTTCTTGCACATTAGGGTCGGGGACAGGTAATATATTATGTTCTTGCACACACAAATGAACTCACACGGAGATGGGCTTTTATTCCGTCTTAATGGTAAACGTTTATTCAGAAACGTGAGCTCGCGAATCACATCGCTTGCTCATTAACAAACAGGGTACCGAATCAACACCCCTGTATCGGTACAACAAATACAAATGATACAAAAAGTATGTACACGCTCAAACTTGTACGCTATCTATCACTGCATCCAGCATGCACACACTTCATCTCTGTCACATTCAATTAGTGCACGCATGTCATCTTACAGTCATTCAGCTCGCCTTCTCGCTATGATACAAAAGCATAACTCGAGCATAAGAAATAGCTTTCACGCGTCTCAGATCAATTCACTTGGTCGACTCACATTCACGTCTGTCCCTGTCCAGACCTCTGTCCACGGTCTGTCTTTCTGTCCAGACCTCTGTACCACGTGTCCTTTCGGCACGTGATCATCGCTGGGCCTATGGTCCGTGAGTCTCGAGTCTGCTCTGCGTTGTGGCTAACTGTCCCTGACCTCTCCCTATTTGTCAACAGTTGTGAAATGTCTTAGTACTATCCTACCTGTCGCACACGCCAGTCTCTGTCAACTACATGTCTGCCTGCTATACCTGCCCTGTCGGTTCAGTCTGTAGCGTCTACATTTAATTAGGTCTGTGAAATCCCAAAAATGATTACATACATTTGTTTATAATTTCTAAGCGTCATGCGGTAGGCTTCCATGCTTTCAGCATTACAGCTATTGTGGCATTCTTGAATATTCTGATGTCGAGCGATGATTCTTAGATTACATTGTTATTTCAATTTTAGAAAGTATATCTATTTAAATTTAATGTTATAAATGTCATTCACACAATCATTCATTCTACACATGACATGTTAAAATATTTTATTATAACGTTTCACAATGCACATTAATAAATTATGCCTTAAGAAAGTATATTTTCAATGGCACTAATTAATGTCATCTTCGCTAGATGTTTCTATTTTCTATAGACGAAGGCACCACACTAAAATGCACTGTTTTGAGCACTTTTATAATGTTAAATAAATTCAATATTAAAATTTGTAGTCACAGATATTTGTGTCCTGTTCAAATGAATTTAACAACGTGTGTTTCTTTCATTGTTGTGAACGTGGTACTCTGGAAAGCAGATCACCGATAGTGGTGTCTTTGCCGCTGATGTGTTGAATAGAAAAGTTGTAGTCCTGTAATAGTAACGCACACCGGGCAATTCGGTTGTTGGTTGACTTCCAATGTTGAGGTATCAGCATGGGGTTGTTATCGATCTAGATGGTGAATTGGCTTCCAATAAATACCTCTGGAGCTTCGTCACGGAGAAAATAATCGCAAAACGTTCCAGTTCTGGTATTGAATATTTTTGCTGAGCTTGTGATAATTTTTTTTTACTAACATATACAATGGGATATAGGATATCATCGTAGGTTTGAAGAAGAACCCCAGACACGGCGATTCCGCTCGCGTGAGTTCTAATGGTAAGCAATTTTAGGAGGGTGGAGTGGGGGAGAGGTTTCGAAATATATGTTTTGATTGTTCTGAGTGCCATTTCTTGATCTGCACTCTGTACAATTTTGTTTGGCTGAGATTTATTCAGCAAATTTGTAAATTCAATAGTTACTTCAGCAAATTTCGACAAAAATCTACAATACTAGTTACTTAAACCAAAAGACTTCTGACTTCCTTCTTTGTATTTGGTAAGTCGAGGTCGAGAATTTTGGATACAATTTTGTCATCGCTGGTTAACTGTCCATTAGAAATTCTAAAGCCTAAAATGTCAATTTCGTGACAACACATTTCTACTGTGCTCAGTTTGATTGTAAGTCCATATTGTCTGATGCTATCAAAGATTTGTCTCAGTATTGTCATGTGCTGTGTTATGTCGTTGGTATGTATGCAGATGTCGTCTATTGTGTTTGAACGTTCGTTATGTTGTGTAACAGGAGTCTTGTTATTCTTACAAATGTCGCGGGCGCGTTCATCAGTCCAAAATAAAGAAAACGCCATTCGTATAAGCCCCAGGGGGTGACAAAAGCTGTTAGATGTATAGATTGTTCTGTCATGGGTATTTGCCAGTAACCTTTCGCAAAGTCCAGTTTTGAAAACAGTTTCGCATTTGTCATGTTGATAATAAGTTCCTCACTATTAGGAATAGGTTCTGCGTCTAGTTGTGTAATTTAATTTAATTTACGATAATCTACACAGAGTCTCGTAGAACAGACCTTCTTTTTACAATGACAATACGAGAACAATACTGTGACTGTGATCTTCTGATTATCCCATGATGTTCTAGGTCTGTTATTTCTTGTTGCAGTTTGCCTCTGCAATGCAAAGGTATCGAGTAAGGTCTGCACTTAATAGGTGTCAAGCTTGTGAGTATAATGTCATGTTGAACTAAGTCAGTCTTTCCTGATTGGTTTGAAAAGATCTCTTTGTATTCAGTCAATAACTTTATACAATTGTCATGGTATGGTTTCGATAATTTTTGTGAGATTTTAATGTCGTCTAATGTGTCGGTAGTATCTACGGTCGAAACAGGAATTTGAATTTCGTCGTTGTCAGTATGACCGACAATTGTGGTTGCTGTAGATGTGTCGTCATGTCCTGTATCTATGTCTTGTTCAGTTCTCACGTGGTAAGGTTTTCACATGTTTACGTGAAAGATCTTTTTGCGGTCGTTGATCTGTATCTCGTAAGCAACTGGCGAGATTTGTCGTAGGATCTTAAACAGTCTTTGCCATGAAATAGCAAACAAGTCTCTACTGTCGGGTAGTAGAAGTAAGACGTCTTGTCCTGGTGCCAACTCTAGCGTCTTAGCCTTTTTATTGGCATAGTCTCTGTAAACGTTACTAGTCTGTTGTAGTGGTTGAATAGCCATCGTACATGGTTTGATGATAATGTCACGCAGATGCGTGACTATGTTATGCGCTGGAAAGTTTTTGTTGTCGGTAGATTTTTCAGTTGAGAAATGTCTATCTGTAAGTGGTCTTTGTTGGACAGTTTTAGCTTGTCCAAGTGATGAAATGATTGATGATTTTGTGTTTTTTGTGCTATTGTAACAACATGTTATAAGAATCAAATTGAAAAATAGTGAAATGATATTAACAATAACATAAAAGTACATTAGTATAGTCAGTGTACACATTTTCTTCTTTCGATCAACCTTCTTGTCAGTTATGTTTCAGACACAATATTTTCTGTCTGTTTCTGCTACTTTCTGTGGTTCGCACTTTACTGCAATGTGCGATCTGAAATTTTTCTTATCCAGTTTTGTAACTTGTGCTTGTGAAGCAATTATGCCCTTTCTGGTTTTAGTTCTTCGCTTTTGTTATTTTCTGGAAGCAAGTCCAATGTGGCTATCTGAGTGTTATGTTCTTGTATGCACTTTTTGTTCCATGCATCACTTTCTTGTTCTGATGGGTAGGTTACCTCTGGGAGGTTCCTATAATTAGGTCACAACACGGATTGTTTAGTACTGCACATTTCCCCCTGCCTGTTAAAAAGGGTGACTGGATGGTGGCCCAAGCTAATGGGTACTTTTAAATATTACCTGAAAAAGTTCTACAAGTTATGTGTTTACCTAAATAATCTTTGTCTTCTACCATTTAATTCATGGATACCGACAAGTATTCCTCAGGAATTTAAATAATCTATTGTTCACACATCATTGATGGATCTTTAATTTCCCTTTGGAATGTATTACAGCGTTGGCCTCTTCGTTTGTGATGGGTACGATTTGTCCACATGTTAAAATACCATTGTTGTGAAATCGGTTAGAGGTGTTACACTTTTTAATTTTGAATGCATCAATAATGTCGGCTGCATTTACTGATTCTTGCTCATCTTCACTTTCATATGAGGAACTAGTCATAATTACTGCATTCACACGTTTTAGTGACTTTCTACGCACACAAAAGAAACATTTCGTTAGTCGTTTATAGTTTTTTTTTTTCGTTTGGCTTGTTGTTTACTTATCATCCTTTATAAATGATTTGGGTAATTACGGTTTTTATCGCACATTTCATTCTCGCCGTGTGGATTTTAGCATTATTTGCATAGGCTAGTTTTGAATTTTGTTACGCTTTGGTTCATATTGGGATAGAACGTTTTAGTTTTATTGAAAGTTGCTGCTACTACAAACTCCATAATTTGTAAGGTGTTAGGAACAATAGCTCTGTTTGCAATAAAGTAATCAGACCTTTTCTTTTCCATTTCTTCAATAGAAGTACACTCGTTCTCTTGTAGAAATTTAGAAAAGTCTTTCGGTAAAGATGTTGGTAAGTTATCTTTAACTCTTTCGCTACCGTGATCCCATATATGGGCACGATGTATGTCCCGAGATGGCAGTCCGCCGTTTTAGTGCCACAAAATGATCAGTGGTTTATTTCACATATTTCTGCTCCGTTTCGGAATTTTAAGTTACAGTAAACTAAAAAGTCGTACAGCCGAAAGATCTCTACGCCATTTTGGTGCGGTCATTCGTTTTATAATTTTGGATTCTTGTGAATTTTCAGTTTTAAGGTAGTGTTAATTTGTTTGTTTTGGTTTTTCACAATGGAAACGCCCACCAGTATGCGTCCACGTAGAATGACTTCAGATCAAGCTAGATTATTATTCGAAACTGTTTTAAACAATAGTGATTCCGATAATAGTGATTCAGACAGCAGTTATATCTGTGAATCTAACATTTTAGCACGTGGTGATAAAGATATTACTAGTGGAACGTCGTCTTCAGCTGAGGTGTCTGATGAATTTCCGTCTGACAATGAATGTCAGGATGTCACAATCACTTCTCAGCGGAAAGGAAAGCAAACAGTACAAAATAAGAATAAAACTGGAGGAAAAAACTTGAATCTACAAGCTTCTGTACAGCGTGATGCACCTATCCCATCACCATCGACATGGCAAGATGTGTCAAAAGGAGAAACAAAACCGAAGTTTGAGTTTCGTCCTCGAAGATCTCACGTCAACTCTAAACTTTATCATCTGCAAACACCTATGGATTTTCTCAAAGTTTTTTTTGATGATGACATAGTGGATTGTTTAATTAAAAATGTAAACAAATATGCAGAAAAGATCTTGATGCAGAACACTCCTAAAAGAAAACATTCTAGTCTGTTATCCTGGACCCCACTCACGAAGCATGAATGGCTGAAGTTTACGTCTGTCATTATTGCTATGGGACTTGATCCAAGACCATCTATCAAAGACTATTGGTGTACAAGTGCACATTTATATACTCCTTGGTATGCCACTATGTTTCCCAGGAACAGATTTGAATCTATTTTTCACACCATGTTTCACGTATGTGAACCAGAAGCATCAGGTGAAAAAAAAATTGATCCTCTTGTTGACATGATCCTGAAGAAATTCCAGGAAGCATTTTACCCATTTGAAAATGTGTCCATTGATGAAATGATTATTGGATGGAAGGGCAGATTTCAGCACAGACAATACAATGCAACAAAACCTCACAAGTACCACATCAAAACATTTGGCCTTTGTGATTCTGCGACTGGCTATGTGGTGAATTTAAAAATTTACTATGGACGAAACACCGAATACAGTCCAGATTTAGATCTCACAACTGCTCATGCAGTGAAAGTGTTTGCCACACTACTGAATGTTCTCGGAGCTGGCCATCACATCTTTGCTGACAGATTCTACACTTCGAAAGCTCTGATTGATTATCTGCATTCCAACAATTTCAATTATACAGGGACACTGAATGTCAACCGAGTAGGCTTCCCTCCTGAGTTGAAGCATTTGCGACTTCAGCATCAAGAGATGAAGTGGTTTCTTGAAGGAGAAAGAATATTGTGTGTGGCATGGAGAGATAAAAAAGCTAAAAAACCATGCATTGTTGTCTCTACCAAGTCTGTAGTTGGAACTGTTGAGAGCGGATTGCGAAAACCCCAAAGCAAGCCGAAGATGATCCATGAATATAACATGGCGATGAATGGCTGCGACAGAATGGACCAAATGGTTGGATATTATAATATCCATGATAGGAAAACCATTAAGTGGTGGAAGAAAATCTACTACTGGATCTTTGAAATTGCGCAGATCAATGCTCACATCCTACATTCTATATGCCAAACAGAGAAAGGAGGAAAAAAACTGTCATTGAAGGATTTCAAGAAAAGTTTACTGGAAAGTGCTCATTGCGAAGCAGCTCAGAGTATTCCTGAAAGTTTGACACTCTGCCTGCCGAAGAATTTCAAAAAGTCAGTTGCAGGAAATTATGTCGAAAGAGTCACAGGAGCCAAGCATTTAATAGAATTTGTCGGTGTCAATAGAGAATGTGTTTTTTGCAGCACTCGAACTAAACGACACAGATCTTCTTTTGTTTGCTCCGGCTGCACTAATAGACCACACTTGTGCGCCAAAGTTTGCTTTGCAGCCTATCACAAATAGATTGCCACATATAGTAAATAAAAACAAACAGACATTTGTAAATATTCATTGTAATTAAATGTAAATCTGCCAAGTGTTTTCCTAATTTTTGAAAAAATTTATTCCTAATTCTGAAAAAAAAAAACATGATTCAGAATCTGCGGCAAAACTTCTTTTCGGATGGTTGATTGGAAGCAATGGTGTTTATAGTTTAGAATAGTGTTGTTTGTTCAGTAAATTCAATTGGATTAGCAGTGATCAGGATATTGGATAACAACGCCCCCTCGGTAAGTACAATGTTTACATTATTTTTTACCTCTTTTTAACAAATTATGTTAGAAGTTATATTATTATTTTTATTTTATTTACAACATACAGCAAAAATTCTCCTACCAACATATTCCTTGTGCAATCCCCTTTATTTTGATATATAATACAACATTTCTGCTAAAATCTTAACCATTTTCATAACATTATTGCGACATACACCAATTTCCAGATTTCGGCCATTAGTTTTTTTCATTTTTGTGAAAAAGACATGGTTCAGAATATGCACCAAAACTTCCTTTTGGGTGATTTATATGAGCAATACTATTTATATTCTTGAAGACAAGTGGTGTTTGTTTGATTATTCAGTAAATTAAACATGATTAGCAGTATAGGAGTGTAGAAAACACATTCTAAGTGCAATGTTTACATTATTTTTACCTACTTTTGTCCAATTATTTTACAAATTATATTATTATTTTTATTTTATTTACAACCTAAAGCAAAAATTCTCCTACCAACATATTCCTTGTGCAATCCCCTTTATTTTGATATATAATACAACATTTCTGCTAAAATTTTAACCATTTTCATAACATTATTGCGACATACACCAATTTCCAGATTTCGGCCATTAGTTTTTTTCATTTTTGTGAAAAAGACATGGTTCAGAATATGCACCAAAACTTCCTTTTGGGTGATTTAAATGAGCAATACTGTTTATATTCTTGAAGACAAGTGGTGTTTGTTTGATTATTCAGTAAATTAAACATGATTAGCAGTATAGGAGTGTAGAAAACACATTCTAAGTGCAATGTTTACATTATTTTTACCTACTTTTGTCCAATTATTTTACAAATTATATTATTATTTTTATTTTATTTACAACCTAAAGCAAACATTCTCCTACCAACATATTCCTTGTGCAATCCCCTTTATTTTGATATATAATACAACATTTATGCTACAATTGTAACCATTTTCATAACTTTACTGTGACAGACCCCACCTTCAAGATTTCAGCCATTATTTTTTGTCATTATTTGTGAAAAATACATGGTTCAGAATATGCACCAAAACTTCCTTTTGGGTGATTTAAATGAACAATACTGTTTATATTCTTGAAGACAAGTGGTGTTTGTTTGATTATTCAGTAAATTAAACATGATTAGCAGTATAGGAGTGTAGAAAACACCTTATAAGTGCAGTTTTTTAAATAATTTTACCTCTTTAATTTCAGTTGTTATTATTAAACCTCTCATTATTGTCATAATATTTGTAACCTATCAATTAATTATTAACACTGTCATGTTCCTTGTGCAATCCTCTTTAATTTGATATGTAATACAATAGATCTTCTACCATCTTAACCATTTTAAAAGCATTATTGTAACACACCCCTAGTTGCAATTTTCTGCCATAAATTTCTGTTTGGTCACAGCCCAGTTTTTGTTTGGTAGTGAAAGAGTTAAGAATGAGATCTTTCAGTAACTCAATGTTGTTGTTTTTTTCTGGCTGCTGATAGCCATTTATTAAAAGTATCGTGTACCTCCGATACATAATCCAAACATGTTTGAGTAATTTTGGGGTTTAGTTTGGAAAATTATAATCTATAACCCTGACTATCTAACAAAAAATGTTGCATGATTCTGGCTTTGTTGTAATCATAATATTTCCTGAGTTCTGCTGATATGGTCTCGATAACTTTTAATGGTTCCCCAGAAAGATGTTTAAAGTAAATTATATTCCAGTCAATTTTCGGGACATAGTAGTGGGTCATGATTGTTTCAAAATTTTGCGTCCAAGCAGAAATGCTGTCGCCTGTTGAGAAGTTTTTAATAATGCCTTGATATTTCTTACAAATCATTTCTTTCTCTTTTATTTCAAGTTTCTTTGTTAGTTTGTAACTTTCTGATTCAACTTCGAGTTGTTTTAATTAATTTGGGCATCTAATTCGGCCTGTTTAATCCTACGGTAGGCTTCTATTTCAGCCTGTTTTAGTTGTGGTTCTGCCTGTTTATTTCTACTTTGGGCTTCTAATTCTGCCTGTTTATTCCTACTGTCCATTTCAGCATGTTTATTCCTACTGTCCATTTTACGTTTCTGCGCTCTCTCTCTTCCCGTACTGCCTGTTTATTCCTTCTATCTATTTCAGCCTGTTTATTCCTACTGTCTATTTAATGTTTCTGCGCCCTCTCTTCCCGTTCATTCTGTTCTACGAATTTATTTTCACTCCACTCACTCAATTGTTGGCCTGAGAATCCTAATTTAATTCCCATCTCTATAAATTCGCTTAGCGAAGCCATTTAGAACAATAATTGATGGAAGGACAGGTTACAATTGACTGAAAACTATATTAATGAAATGGATATATGTTACATATTGTGAAAAAAAGAGTACAGATGTAGTGTACTCCATCCATCCATCATGTGCCATGCCGGTAAGCGTGGGCGGTCATGTTCTGCCCTCTCACTCGATCACCAGAGTCGTGGATCAGCTCCGTGTTTCTGTCTCGACCATGCCACAAGGCCAAGCCATCCAGGTACTTGCTTCTAGGTCTTCCCCTCGGTCTGTTCCCCTCGATCTTACCAGTTGTCACCAAATTCTCCAATCCATTTCTTCTCATAACATGCCCAAAAAGTTTTGACTGTCTACGTCTAATTTCTCTAATCAATTTACGATCTTCATTTGTTTCTTGAAGGACTTGTTCATTGGTCTTTCTGGCTGTCCATGGTATTCTTTGCATTTTCCTTAGAAACCACATCTCTACAGCCATCAGATGTTTTTCAGCCTGACTGCTCATTGTCCACGCTTCACATCCATATAAAAGTTCAGGTTCAATGTAGCATCTCAACACTCTTTTTCTCGTTTCAATTGACATCTTTTTATTGGTCAATATTTTTTTCATCTTGCTAAAGGCTACTTTTGCCATGGCGATTCTTGTTCTAATCTCTTCAAGGCATCTCCCATCAGATGTTATTACTGTTCCGAGATAATTGTACCTGCTCACTTGTTGAAGAATATTCCCATTTACTTGTATATCACATTGTAGTATTTCGTCCTTCCTAGTGACGACCATAATCTGTGTCTTTTTACAATTTATATCTAATCCTAGTTGTTCACTGTGTGTAACAATCGCATCTACTAAATTTTGCAGGTCCTGTTCATTGTCTGCAATCAGGACTGTATCATCTGCATATCTAATGTTATTGATGCATCGTCCCCCAATGTTGATTCCTTCCATATCTTCAATATTTCTGAAAATACTTTCATTGTACAGGGAAAACATATCTGGAGACATTACACATCCCTGTCTCACACCCCTTTTAATAGGCTGATATTGGCTTACTTCATTATCAACTCTTATGGCAGCTTGTTGTTTCCAATATATGTTTTTTTACAAGTCTAAGATCTTTTCCATCAATTTGTAGATCTTCATGCATCCTTATCATGTTGACATGTCTCACTTTATCAAAAGCCTTTGTGTAGTCAATAAAGCAAAGGTGTAGATCTTTGTTTACTTCTATAGAACGTTCGATTATGTTTCTCAGTATATACACAGCATTTACTGTACCCTTGCCTTCCACAAACCCATATTGTTCTTCTCCTATTTCAGGTTGTATTTTCCTCCTAACTCTTTGCATGATAATTCTTAGCAAAATCTTCGTGATGTGACTCATTATACTAATTGTTCGATGTTGATCACATTCCAAGGTTCCTAATTTCTTTGAGATTGCAATAAATACAGAGTTACATAATTTATGAGGTATATTTCCAGTATCATATATTGTATTAAGCAGACTGGTAACTTTATCTATTCCATATTCTTCTAAAGCATTAATCAGTTCTGTTGTGACGATGTCTGAACCGGGGGTCTTGACAGATTTCATATGGTTAAGCGCATTTTGAACCTCCATCTTTAAAATTGCTGGTCCTTCATTATTATTTTGGACACCATACTGTTCGTCTCTGTTATCGTCATAAAGGTTTTTCACATAATCTGACCATTCATGTAAGATCTGATCTTTTTCTATTGTGACTCTTCCATCTTTTGTCTTTAGGCAGCCTGCTGATGTACGTGTTCTTTGATTAGTAAGCTCCTGAATTCTTTTGTGCATTAGTTTCGCATTGTTACTGTTGTGTTGTTTTTCAATTTCTCTGCAATTTTTCTCAAGTCATGTTTCTTTTGCCTCCTTACATAAGGTTCTCACTTTTCTGTAAATTTCTTCATATTTGGCAGGATTATTTTTGTTCTGTCTTCTTGTTTCCATTAGTTGTAAAATTTCTTCAGTCATCCATGTCTTACGGCCCACTTTCTTTACTTTTGGAATAGTTTTTTCTGCTGCGCAACTGATTGAATTCTTCATCGTTTCCCATTGATCATCTACATCTTGAAACAGGATCTCTAGATCAGACAATATATCAAATTTGTTCTATACTTCTATGTTAAAATTATTTTGTATTTCTTTGTCAGTTTTCAATTTGCACAAGTCATATTTAGGGTTTCCTGCTGTATACTTGACTTTCTTTAACTTTACCCTCAATGTGCCTGTAATTAATCTGTGATCACTGTAACAGTCTGCATTTGGAACTGTTTTTACGACTGTTAACGCATTTCGAAACCTTTTGCTAATCAGGATGTAATCTACCTGGTTTTTAATCCTGCTGTCTGGACTCCTCCATGTCCATAATCTTCTAGGATGCTGTTTAAACCAGGTGTTTCCTACAACCATTTCTTGTTCTTTTGCCCATTCTACAAGTCTGTATCCTCTTTCATTTCTCTCTCCCAAACCATGGTTGCCTACACTGCATCCATCGCCTTGCTGTCCTATTTTTGCGTTGAAATCACCCATTATGATATTTATTTCTGATTTTTTTTCAGTTCTTCAAAGCAGACTCCACGTCATTATAAAATTCCTCTATGCTTTCTTCACTGCTTTCACTTGTTGGGGCATATACTTGAATGACATTTATTTTAAAAGGTCTTCCGTTTAATTTTACTAAAAGGACTCTGTCTGACACAGCATGATATCCTTTGACAGAATTTGATGTTTGCTTATCTAATATAATGGCTACACCTCTTTGCTGTTCTTCTCCCCCAGAGTAAATAATCTTACAATCCTCTCCTGTCCTTATCCCTGCTCCTTTCCATCTCGTTTCCGATACTCCTATTATGTTAATCTTCTCTCTCCCCATTTCTTTTTTGATGTTTTCTAATTTTCCATCTGCATTCATTGTTCTAACGTTCCAAGTTCCTACTTTCAATGATATTAATCTGTTGCACCTAGTAGCCTGTTGACGGTCTGGAGTCACCTGGTGCGGATGACTATCCCTACCGGGCGAGGCTGCTCCTATGGAGCACCCATTTACGCCGTTTCTCTGATTATCGATGATTTCACACAACATGATTTTCTTGGCATCTGTAAAGAAGGTAGTTTGCCATTGTTTTCCTTCCTAGCAGTGACCATACTGGTCAGTGACCGTAGCCATTGTCTCCTCAAAATAGAGATCCTCTGCCTACCGTCGTGAAGGTGGAGACCATAATCTACAACTATCTGTTGGCTGCTCTCCATCTTCATCCACCACCTGCACCTATGGCTTCACGTAACCTTGATCGGGGGGCTAAACGGGTACTCCACCTTGCCCAAGGGTGTCCCGTAGGCTAGCCGAGGGAAGGAGGCGCCTTACTTCTCCTTTGATAGGGGATACCCCTACCCCGCTACCCTAAGTGTACTAACACTCTTAAATCAAAACACTTATCTCCCTGAGTAGTCTGTGGTTCTCTTCGCCGCCTGATGTTACAAAACGAACGGGGTGGATATTTGTGTGTAGCTCCCGTCGGACTCTTCCTGTTGTTAATCTGGCTGTGGAGAGACTAATATTAGTACTTGTCTTGAGTAAAAACCTGTCTCGTCAGTCGCTGTTCTGGTCGTTTGTCTATATAGTCGAATGTTTTATACAGTCGTTTATTATTTAATGGATTCAAATGGACGAGCTCCCCACTTTCCTGTCCTAGACCTAATGGATTTACTTCTTGCACATTATGGGTCTGGGACAGGTAATATATTATGTTCTTTCACACACCAATGAACTCACACGGAGACGGGCTTTAATTCCGTTTTAATGGTAAACGTTTATTTAGAAACGTGAGCTCGCAAATCACAGCGCTTGCTCGTTAACTAACAGGGTACCGAATCAACACCACAGTGTCGGTACAAAATATACACATGATACAAAATGTGTGTACACGCTCACGCTTGTACGCTATCTCTCACTGCATCCAGGCTGCACACACTTCATCTCTGTCGCATTCAAGTAGAGCACGCCTGTCATCTTACAATCGTTCAGCTCGCCTTCTCGCTATCATACAAAAGCATAACTCGAGCATAAGAAATAGCTTTCATGCGTCTCAGATCAATTCACTTGGTCAACTCACATTCACGTCTGTCCCTGTCGCTGGTCAAGCACGGTCTGTCCCTCCGTCCAGACCTCTGTACCACGTGTCCTTTCGGCACATGATCATCGCTGGGCCTATGGTCCACGAGTCTCGAGTCTGCTATGCGTTGCTGCTAACTTTCCCTGACTTCTCGCTATTTGTCGACAGTTGTGACTTGTCTTAGTACTATCCTACCTGTCGCACACGCCAATCCCTGTCAACTGCCTGTCTGCCTGCTATACCAGCCCTATCGTTTCAGTTTGAAGCGTCTACATTTAATTAGGTCTGTGACAACAACCTATCACAAACATTAGACAAAAGCAGTCATCATTGTTTGGCCACATTATGAGAAGACGAAAACTGCAACATGTTGTGACAACCGGAACGATTCGTGGAAACAGAGATAGAGGAAGACAAAGTTAGAAAATTCTTGACAGTCTTGTGTCATGGCATGGAATAAGTCAACACACGAAATGATCCATGCCCCAGATATCGCCATTTGTGAAGAAGCCTGATCGCCCACTCCAAGCCGACAAGACACTGGATGATAATGATGATGATGATGATGATGATGATGATGATGATGATGATGATGATGATGATTTCATTTCACTCGGCTTGCCCTTGAAAATAGCTCGAGGTGTCACGCTTGGAACGCGTACCATTGTTGCAGACGCTTGCTCTAAAATAGGAAACAATCACATATTTATGACCTGCCAATTGTAGGTAGGTGTTATTGTTCATATTTGGCAACTTGTCGACTTTCTTTTGTATGGAACTATACTCAACTTTATTTATTGGAATTATTAACCCAACACACTCAGGTTGTGTATGTGTAAATGTGCCAAAAAGTACTAAATATAATGCCATCTCGGGACGTATAGTTTAAGAGAGAACATTTTGATTTTGTAATGTTAGGTCTGACTTATTATTTCACAATGTAAACGTTGTGCATGCTGTGTCACCGTGAACGACGTATTTCGACTAGAGGAGGCTTAGGGCCCCCCCCCCCCCAAAAAAAAGGAATGTTTTAGTACACCGAATACATAATATATATAGTCCGTATACGTACGCTGTTGTATGCCATTAGCTTAATATTTAAGTGTATGTATACCATTAGCTTCATACGTACACGTAAGTATACCATTAGCTTTATACATACATGTATGTATGCCATTAACTGAATACGTACGTGTATGTGTACCATTAGCTTAATACGTACGTGTATGTATAATATTATATTTATTATTTATTAATATATATACAGTGTTTATTTCATATTGTATGTACAGCGTTCTGTTTGTATATTCTGTATTTAAATAGCAATATGTGCATACGTCTGCCTGCCCTCTACCCTTCCAAAAAAGGTGTAATTGTTTTCCTTGAGTGACCCTTCCTCAGTAAGGCGAGTCTCCTCCAGGCCAGCAATTTCAGTGTTAAGACGAATAAGTTCGGCATCAATCACAGCCGTTTTTCTCACATCGTAAATATTGGTCAAGACAGTGGAAAATCCTGGACACATGGTTCTCACGTTCCAGGTTGCAAGCCGTAGCTTGAGGTTTCTATTTTTCTTTTTATTAGTACCTGGTGCATTGGTTTTACAGAATGCGATACAGATTTTGTCCTAGCCCCAAGCACCCATTGAAGCAGGCAGGATGTGGCGGATCAGTATCTTATTGGCCGGTGGCTGCCCAGCTTGAGGCGGGCGGTAGCTGATAACAGACACCTGTAGGTGTCTCCCACCGTCAGAGGCAACGCGTGGCGTCCCATGTCTACGCCAATAGACAGGGACTTATGACTCGCGGCAGTTGCCTCTCGCTTTGATTCCGAGACCGGTTAAGACCAGGGTTGGAGTTATTGCCTCTCCATAGCACAAAGCCTGGGCTAAAATATAGAGATCATGTGTTGCCCATGCAGCATGATCCCTCTCTCGGCCTGCCCAGTTCACTCCAGAGGAAAGGTAACACCTCTACATCTGGAACAAGATAAGCTGCAGAAGCTGCCGGATCAGCAAAGCAGTGCTCTAACTGTCCACCTGTCGGAGCTTCGATCCTAGACCAGCCGCCAACCAAGGCTGAGGGCCTGGTCTGCCCTGCCATGACATTTAGTTTTTAGGATGCATTTCCTCGCCGTTGGCACAGTGTGGGGTGTCGGGTTTTAGTAAGCACCGCAGAACGTTCCGCTCTAACAGAAAGCAGGTATTACCGTCTACTGTTATACGGTAGCTCAGTCATATCTGACTAAGACCTGACAGCAAAAAAAACTCAACAGTCACACTTGTAAACATGTTAAAACTCAAGAGTGTGGCTAAACTGTCAGTAGTAGGAGACAAGCAATTTACTTATTATTTTAAGACTTTAGTCCTTCTTGGTGACGTCATATTTTACTATACAAAAGTCATGATCTTATGCTCTGACGTCACCAAACTGAGTCCTTTTCCGACCACCTTTTTTGAATTTTGGCGGTTATTTTCTTGGGTCTGGTTGTCGTGATGACTACTTCCGGTCTAGGGATGGATCGGGGCGGCGGCGGTGGTAGGGGTGGCGGGGCGGACAACGAGACAAGCCCCGGGTATGTGGAACACTTATATAGATAAGTAGAACAACTAGTTGTAGGGCGCCTGGGTTCGAGTCCCAGTTTGTGGGTGTGCATGTGTGTGTGTGTGTGTGTGTGTGTGTGTGTGTGTGTGTGTGTGTGTGTTTGTGTAGGTGTGTACGGGGTAGGCCGATGTGAGGGCGCGAAAGAATAGGCCCCTGCCACGGATATTATCCTTTGCCCTCCGAGGAGGAGGGCCATCAAAATTCTCATTAAAATGTGAATAGTAACGGTCAAGTAAGTTAGTTAGTTAGTTAGTTAGTCGACAGATCATCCTCATTGCACATCGAACCATTCAGTCCATAAGTGCTCGGATCCCCTCCTCAGCAAATCCCGCAGCGTGTAGCGGCTAACGACGCCAGTTCTGTGTTGGTTTATCAATCTTCTTTGGCTTCCTGCGTAGTGTTCTTGTTTGGCCACACCTCTTTTAATTTGCTGCTCTCGCAGTCTGGCCATTGTTGTAGATTCACAGTCATCACTTGGTTCTCGCAAAAGTCTTACTTCTCGTAGAGCATTCAGAATGTCGGCCTGGTCCATGGCGCGTCCGCCCTCCACAGTAGCCTCACCTGCGAGCTTGTCAGCCCGCTCATTTCCTTGTACTCCCGCATGTAAGGTCTTTGGATAGCCCAAAAGGAGTATTTGGTAATACTACTCTTTGATCTGAGCCAAAAAAAGACACAAAAGATACCTTTGGCATAGTCAGTGTTAGGAAAAAAGACTGAAGCCAGATTCCGGCTAATAACTCTATATATGGGTATATTGCCACATTTAATAAACACATAATACCATATAGATAGTGATTAATTCTAGAGAACATACTACTAGAGACCAGCCTCAATAGTACACATTCAATTAACTTAACATAATCAGTGAAATCTCCATATTAATCATTAAAAAAATAATTTCTTAATTTTACGCCGGCTACTTCCCTTGTACTCCCTTAATTATAAAAGTAACCAAGGGAGATTAATCGGTCCCTTGGCTCAACCAAAATTGCTGCCCCTTTCGCATATTAAGCCCCCCTTGAATGAAAGTTTACCTGCGCACAAGGTAAAGATCACGCGCTGTCCCATCACACCCCGCGCGAAATACAATGGCCAGCGACCATCGTACGAGATTATCCGATACCGGTCAACCAGAACGCCTAGGGAAAAGTCAAGTAATGTCGACGGACTTCAATGCTTATCACAGCTAGAGATCAGAAGACGTGATACAAACGGGACTGTGAAGGGAATATTTGCGCCGAAAAAAACATAAAATAAAAATATAGCTATACGAAACCGTTACACAAATGGTTTGAAATATATATATATATATATATATATATATATATATATATATATATATATATATATATATATATATATATATATATATATATATATATATATATATATAATGTATTTATGTATCTATTTTTTATATATGAATGCATTTCTATAGCTGCATGTAGGTTGTCCCAGTACTTGCCTTGATGACTTGGTCACGCGGGATATGTGTGCGCGTCTGTGTTTGTGTGTCTGTGTGTGCGTGCGGGCGTGTGTGTGTGTGCTATCAATTACAGGACGTCGCAGTCAACCTCAACATTCTATGGAGTTTCATGTGTGCTGGGTAAGTTTGCAATTGTCATTTTGAATGAACGCCAGTCATGTCACATGCATGTGTGTGTGCTATGATTTACAGGACGTCGCAGTCAACCCCAACATTGTTTGGTTGCACGTGTGCCATCATGACATGCGTGTGTGTGTATGTGTGCGAGCATGTAGACATGTGTGCGTGCGGGGGTGTACTGCCGAGTGTGTGTATGCTATCAGTTACAGGACACCGCAGTCAACCTCAATATTCTATGGAGTTTCATGTGTGCTGGGCAAGTTTGCAATTATCATTTTGAATGAACACCAGCCAGGTCATGTGCGTGTGAAGAGGGTGTATCAACAACTAGTTGTCTATTTATTACAGGACGTCGCAGTCAGCCCCAACATTGATTATGCAATGCATTTACAGGACGTTGCGGACAGCCCCAACATTGATTGGTTGCGCGTGTACCATCACGACATCCGTGTGTGTGTATGTGCGCGCGCACGTATGCGTGTGTGCATGCGTGGGTGTACTGTCGAGTGTGTGTGAGTATTGTGTGTGTGCTATCAATTACAGGACAGCGCAGTCAACCTCAACATTCGTGCTTTCTGGGCAAGCTTGTCGGTGTCTTTCTGAACAACCGGCACCCATGATCGTCTGTATTGGCTTCATCAGGATTACCATCATCATCATCACCCAGCACCACCAACAAAATCATTATCATCATCATCATCAGCATCAGATTCGTCAGCAGCTGAAGGTGACCGATCGGGTGACTCACCACAGGGCTATGTCGGCGGAGTGAACGTACGTGAACGTGTTCAGACAAGTCTTTGGGGAAAACTGGACGATGACACAGAGCGTACTGACAGCATAACGATACAGCCGATCAAATATGGCGATGCTTCCGGTCATATGTCTAAGGTATACAATCGAAACACGTGACTAAAACCGGTTAAAGATGGCGTCGCACTGGAGCACATGTGTAAGGGTACAACCACGTTGCTGAAACCATTCAAAGATGGCGCTTTAACCGGTCACGTGTCTTAAGGGACACAACTGTTCAAATATGGCTATGCTTCCGGTCATTTGACTAAGGTATACAATCGAAACACATACCTAAAACCGTTAAAGATGGCGTCGCACTCGAGCACATGTGTAAGTGTACAACCGCGTGACTAAAACCGATGAAAGATGGCGCTGTAGCAGGTCACGTGTCTTATGGGATACATCCGAAACACGTGACTAATGGTCAAAGATGGAGTCGCATCCGGTCACATGGCTAGACAATATTCTGCTGAATCATTCTACGTCAGCAAATACCGTGTATAAGACGACCAGCATTCGTCGAATAGAAGTACCGGTCTCAGTGAACAGCAACCACCTCACAATGTTACAACTCGCTAATGGTAAGTTGGTTTTGTGATAAATTTTCACAATTTCGTTGTGGTTCTCCTAGTAGGCGTATGGATAACCTAACAATACTAGTATAATACAGGGGATATATGGTGCTACACGCATATATCTGAAGAGAAAGCAATTTCTTCCTATAGTATTGTATTCTGGGTCGACATGGAATAGCGCTGGCACTCGAACCCTTGAACACAGCACTATGGTGGTACCGTAATAATGTAGGTAGTAATGTGTAGTCGTAGGGGAAGGTGAAAGTTTACTGCGGGGTCCACATACCCATTATCGATAGAAATATATGAACTGTGTAACAGAAAGTACATGTCAGATCCATAGCTATTATCTGTAATATCCATGTCTATAACGCTTATAAAGTACCCTATTCTTATCTGTTTTACAGATTCCGAGACCCACGAATCCATTCAGTCATTCTTGTTATTATGGTGAGGGTGGTAGATTTGCGGACCTAGTAACGATTCGACTGCGGGTTGTACTACAACAGAACTTCACCAAACAAGAAATAATCACATTAAGCCTGAATAGAATCGAGGAGTGCATCATCGACTATAATCGACAACAGGATACTCCAGATCCAGCCTCACCGAATGTCGAGCGAACATCATCACCGGCATCCTTAACCTTTAGTCAATCCACACTAGCGGACGAGTATTAAAACACCTACATAAAAACAAAATGGTTGTAATATACTTACAGGCTTGTCTTTAATACCTGACCAGGCCTAAATACGAAGAAAACTACAAGGGGTGTGAGGAGACTGTATATGCATATCACTGGTATTCTGACTTCGCAGACTATAGTGCACACTGACTACAGCGCAAGTAACACCGCGACCTCTACGATATCTATTTCATCATGGCTAGAGGTCATGTGACGACCATGACCCGCATTCTCCAACCCACCTCAAACATACAACAGGTTAAGGAGCGGGTAATAGAACGCTTAGTCGCGCCATACGAACAGCCACGTCAGCGTAATAGGAACCGCTTGACATAAGAAACTGGATGAAACCGGTTTTACGTGGCTAAAAAAACTAGTAAATAAACCCGAGACTGATAACACTCAAGCATTGTGAACAGAAGATGACTACAGACCTCAAGACTGTGCCTGCTAACTGGGTCTACATGACTCTTAGTGGTGAGACTATTAGACCAGTGGGCGGTGGTGATAAGGCCGTGTATGTCTCATCCTACAGAGGAACGACGACGTTACACATTCGAAGATTTTACGGTGAAGCCGACCAGAAATTCCCGACTAAGACGGGTATGACACTTACTCGACAAGAATATGAACAGATGAGCGCCATGCATCTCAAGATCTTACCTGACTTTGACAGACTCAACCAAGTTAACCAAGCCAGTAACGAAATCAATCAAGGAACTGACAGAGACAAGCAAGTCAGTAACCAAAACAATCAAGTCAGTGCTCATGTCAAACAACGCACTACCAGAAGCCATCAAGTCCAAAACACTCAAGTCAATGCTCAATTTAAACAAGGAACTAACCGAAACCACCAAGTAGACGCATACTATACCACCAGTTTTCAACCCAGCTACAGTCAGATGTGTGATGACCCCCAGCAACCAGATGTGTGAAGAGCCCAATAGCCAGATGTTTGATGTGCCCGACACTCAGATGATTGATGGCCCTGTTGTCTAAAATACTCAGATGTCAGCCCACCAATCAGGAGACCAGCCTTATGACTACAAACCAAGTGACATATACATACCAGGCTACCAGCTGGAAAATCCAACCAACTCAGACAATGGTGTGAAGAAACCCAGAAACAACATACAATGTGTATAGCTCTGTATGTGAAAATAAAATTCTGTGATGATACTATGTATACCAGCTCATAGCACATCATTCGTTTCGTGTAATGACATTATGAATTTTGTTTTTTATTTTTCTTGTAAAATGTACTGAAACACTGTAAAATGCACTGAAATACTGTAAAATAAACAGGTATATAGATTATAATTACGGTTTGGTTGTTGAATATTTAGTGTTTACGGTGTATATAGTTGTCATGCGATGAGAGAATGAAGGGCAACAATCTCAATCAAGTAATAAAATTTGTTAGCCAAATGGGAAATTTTTTTTGGCTACATTTCAACCAGACTTAAAAAAAGCTCACCCAAACTCATGAAAAGTAGGAAACTTTGTTAACCAAATGTGAAAAGTTTTGGTCACATTTCATCCAAACTTATAAATAACGCAGTCAAACTAATGAAAAGTAGGAATATTTGTTAATCAAAGGTGAAAATTTGGCCAAATTTCATCCAAACTTATGAAAAGTAGGACAATTTGGTAACCAAAGGTGAAAATTGTGGTCAACGTTCAACCACAACCACCAACAAGTAGGAAAATTTGTTAACGAAAGTGAAAAGGTTAGCCAAAGTTCAAACAAACTCATAAAAATTAGGAAACTTTGTTAACCAACTGGCAAAAATCTTGGCCAAGTAATACAATTTGTTAGCCCGAGGGTGAAAATTTTGGCTACATTTCAATCAGACTTATAAAAACCTCACCCAATCTTATGAAAAGTAAGAAAATTCGTTAACCAAATGTGAAAAGGTTAGCCCAATTTCAAACCAAACTTATAAAAATCTCAGTGAAACATATGAAAAGTAGGAAAATGTGTTAACCAAACGTGAAAAGTTTGGCCAACTGTCACCCAAACGTATGTGTATATGGTGCTGGCTGCATCGTTTGTTAGACCATTCAGCACTAGACGGGTCATGTGGTCAATACTTGGCCTTTACTTGACAGAAAATCCTCTCCTCTGACCGGATTTGTTCACGAGCCCCCCGAAACGACTGGCAAATCCTCTAGCCACTGCGCTACGATGGCTTCCTTCAAATAATATTGTCACGAGTGAGAATTAAACCCACACCCACGACCCTAGAAACCAGACTAACGCAGCGTCTTAGACAGTTCGGCCATCTTGACACTTATCGTAATCATTGACGGCAATTTTGACCCTGTTCAGCTGGAGGACATAATTCGTTTGAAGGATCATACACTATATTTCATGGTAGATTGCCTATGGACAAGGGGGAGGTGGTCATGCGTGTGTGGGACCAGGTGGAGAAGGCGGGGGAACAGATTGAGAACCCGTATGTGGAAAGAATGAAATTGCAGGGAGGGGGGGGGGGTCGGTAGTGGTTCTGAAAGAATCTCAAAACTGAGAGGGAAGACCAGGAGAACTGTCAGTCAGATAGAAGTGGAAACGATTAGTAGTATGACTCTTCGCTGGCTGTTGAACGAGGGGACGGAGCACGTATGGGAATGTCCTGAGTGCAGCGTTGTCGGTTCTTATCTCAACTCAACTCAACTCGCTGCTTGTAAATACACATAAAATACTGATCGGTTCATCGTTGTAGAATTTTTGACATGTTGTGGTGTTCGCTGCTTGTTACCACATATCATTATAGAATGTTGGACACGCTGTGATGTTCGCTGCTTGTAAACACACATCATTATAGAATGTTGGATACGCTGTGATGTCCGCTGCTTGTAAACACACATCATTAAAGAATGATGGACACGCTGTGATGTTCGCTGCTTGAAAACACACATCGTTATAGAATGTTGGACATGCTGCGGTGTTAGCTGCTTGTAAACACACATCATTATAGAATGTTGGACAAGCTATGATGTTCGCTTCTTGAAAACACACATCATTATAGAATGTTGGACATGTTGTGATGTTCGCTGCTTGTAAACACACATCGTTATAGAATGTTGGACATGTTGTGATGTTCGCTGCATGTAAACATTATAGAATGTTGGACACACTGTGATGTTCGCTGCTTGTGAACACATATCGTTATAGAATGTTGGACATGTGATGTTCGCTGCATGTAAACACATATGGTTATAGAATGTTTGACACGCTGTGATGTTCGCTGCTTGTAAACACACATGGTTATCGAATTTTGGACATGCTGTGGAGTTCGTTGCTTCTAAACACACACGGAAAAGAGAAGTAGCGACAGAAATGAATAATATGGGGAGAGAGACATACACACATGGTTATAGAATGTTGGACGTGCTGTGGTGTTCGCTGCTTATGAACACATATCGTTATAGAATGTTGGACATGTGATGTTCGCTGCATGTAATCACACATGGTTATAGAATGTTGGACGTGCTGTGGTGTTCGCTGCTTGTGAACACATATCGTTATAGAATGTTGGACATGTGATGTTCGCTGCATGTAATCACACATGGTTATAGAATGTTGGACGTGCTGTGGTGTTCGCTGCTTGTGAACGCACATGGTTATAGAATGTTGGACATGCCGTGGAGTTCGCTGCTTGTAAGCACACACGGATAAGAGAAGTAGCGACAGAAATGAATAATATGGGGAGAGAGACACGGGCCAAACTTCAAGGAATAGCTCAACATTAGACGGCTCAGAGTGAGCTGTGATCCAATAGGGGTGAATAGCGAAAGAAGAAAGAAGAAAACAGTAATATAATGTACTGCTGGGTGCAAGAAATATGGATGCAGAGAAAAAAGTAAGGCCAGGAGCCATTTTATTCGCCTTTTGACACAACGGGTATGTGATGATAGCCCCATATTTGTATAGACTACTCGGCACTGGATGGGTGCTATTCTCAAGATCTAATCCGCCGTCTTTACTTACCTCGTCGATTTCTGATGCCCATATTTGTTTACCTAGCAGCCCAGGTCATATTTTAAAAGTATCCGCTTGATCCGGATTCGAACACTAGATCACGGAGCCGACAGACAAAGATTGAAACTCTACCACTACCGCATCTCCCTAGCTAAGCATTACCATCACAACTTGATACACTGATTTGATCAAACCAAACTTGGAATATGTTTACGTTAATTATTCAGCACTGCATATCTTCGCAAAACATATTTTGAGAATGTCCAAAGGATCTGGACCTTAAAAATGTCATCTCCGATGTAATAGGTATTTCCTTGGTTGACACAGCACTCAATAAAAAAAAGGATACCAGCATGGTAATTAGCTGTGTCACATCTCTCATAAATGGCTCTGACTCTCTTGTAGATAATATAAAGCATTCTGGAATATCTCAAATTTCAGCCAAATAACGACCTTTTCAGCCCAATGAAGAAACCACTGCTCCCTGTAGATAACGTGTGCCAATCAATATAGCCATACCAATAGATACAAGTGAAAAAGAAGAGACAACAATCACCAAACACCACCAACAACAACAAACAAGAGAGGGAGGAGAGTGAGTGAGAGAGATAGAGAGCGAGAGCGAGAGAGAGAGACAGAGACAGAGACAGAGACAGACAGAGAGAGGGGGGAGGTGAAGGGATGATTACATAAGGTTAAGTCAGTCTGACATGTGCCTGTTAGTCCTCATCTCTCAAATATATGTTCCAGTCCTTCCTCCTTTATCTTGACATTATATGTCTCTCTCCCTCCTGCCACAGGGAGGTGAATCATTCTCGTTCTTTCGAGGCTCTAGCGCCGAGAATATCTGATGGACATCAGCAAGGGGGATGCTATTTATCCGTCTTGGTAGTGTCCTCATTCCCGTATAAATATAGGTAACTTCTTATTCAAGTACACATTTATAAATAAATTCACCATTCATCCTCCGTAAATGAATATGCATATGAAGAAACATAGTCTCCTCTGAATATAGAGAGGAAAAAATTATAAGAGTTTTCCCGAAAAAGTGTCATCTGTAAAACTACATATGATATTATATAAGAGCCTTATGATAGGTCATGTGAAAACATAACTACACATGGAAACTTTAAATGACCAGCGGAAGTAAAGTTCATCTCTCATTTATCGTATGAACATAACAAAAATAAAGTTCAGCCTCTATCTTCCTAAGTCGAAGTAATAATCACCTATTCTCTTCCTAAGATTACTCTATAACTTCATAAAGAACTCTACTATGAATTCAGATGTATTAATTCTTAAGTTAACTATCGTTTCCAACTTACGAAGTGCCATTATGAATTTAAAAAAGAATACCCCAACATCACAATAATAGCAGCCGATTGGTCTACACGTCTGGTTCCGTCAGTTTATTCTTGGAGACGGCGCTTCAACATACACAAATAAAATAAATACAAAAACACCCCAACATCACAATAACAGCAGCCGACTGGCCAACACGTCTGGTTCTGTCAGTTCATTCTTGGAGACTGCGCATCGACATACAACTTCTGTCGGCAATTGTCGTGTTCACTTATCAACATATATGTTAATTGTAACAAGCTACGTGGAGGGTCCCAAGTAACTATGTAACAATATTTCAATGTTATTCTATTGCCCTGGCTGGGATAGGTTTTTGCTTGCCAACCCTCCTCCGTTCGCTGGACTCACTGTCACTCTGCCTTTCTACCTCGGGACCTAACCTCTAAGGTGTATTTCTGGCTGCCGCATAAATAACATGGCGATCGTCAGAATAACTTGAAAGTAATTTTATTAACCTAATCAAGAACAGCACAGGAAAACATCAAGGCAGATAAACCAGATAGTTCTAAACAGACACAACAAGGATAACGTTCAGGCATAGAGCCTCAGGTAGCTATCTTCATAGACGCAGCTTCATACACTGTCCGATCCGTCCACATACAGCTCACCGCGTGTGCAAGAATCTCCTTCCTTCCAGGTAATTGGTTGTACGTACAACAGCCTTCTGTAGAAGCAAACTTCCAAATTTCCATGGACCACAGTCTTTTTAGTAAACAAATGTTCTAGGGAAGTGGTATAATGTCAGGTAGGAAATAATGTCCTGGAGAATAGTTCTCATATAATAATGGATGTGTCTGAGTGATTGGCGGGGTCCAGCCAATAATACAAAAGGACTCAATCCAATCGTATCGAGATGACTGGTGATGTGTCAGTACAGCTGATGGTCATTCTTTCCAGGTCAGAAGTGGCTCTATCTCGTAGAGATCATATTCTTAAAGCAGGCATGGCCCAAACCTTGCCATGGCATAGTCATAAACATACTTTCTGCGTAGAGCCCTGTCGAGACCTTCAGCTCTGTTCATACTTCCAAAAAGAAGGACCCTGGAAAGGACAAACATTCGAGTGAGGGATCAAGCTGACTCAAGCACCACATATTAGTTATGCATTTCAGCTTACCAACACCAGTTTATCAGTGGCTTGCTTGAATGCGTCGGACATGTCAGGTAGCCCCTGGATTGGCTACGTCCTGGCTTGCATAGACCTCCAATCTGTAGACGTCCGGTCGGCTATACTATGCACCCTGTTACATACACGAATCACTCTCCTCACTCATACCCTGCCTTTATTATTATTGGGCACATTCATTTCCCAGCTTCTTTCTCCCTTGCAAACCATGCCTTTCTCACAACCAAGATCTTGTGGTGTGGTGCGCCTAGTAATCTGTGTGTTTCTCCCCGTTAACTAATAATATAGGAGTGGGGTTGTATGGCACGCAGTGTAGTTCCCCATTCCCAGCAAGAATATGCAAGAAGATACTACCTCTTCCGGCTGCTGCTCTTGTCTGAGCTGCCGCCGCAATGTACCGGCAGTGCCTCACCTAACACGTAGATTCAGAGGAATTCAGGTTCCCTAAATAAGATAACGAAGTTTATTTATAATCCCCACATCATCCTATCGACTACAAGACGAAAGAGATAGCACCATGGATAGCCTCTTCCGGCTCAAGAAGATAGATCATAGATTGGTGGACCCCATCCCCGTAGCTATCTAATGTGCCTATATTTAAAAGAGAGATGCTACTAAGTAACGGTAAGCCGTAGGAAGCAAGATATCACTCGTCTATCAGCTGCCAAGAACAAGCGATATCATTTGGTAACTACTTATTCTTCAGATGTGTTCCCTTGCCATGCCAAGATCAAGACGCGTAGCCAGATCGGCTAACGGTCACCCCCTCCCAACATGGCAAGACTGCTGTTTCGCCATATCCTCTCAGTCGTTAAGACAATAGATATTTATAGGCCAAGTTTTGCCTGGACCAAAGAAAACCCAAGTTTACCTTTTCATTCCACCAGTAGTAGACCTTTTAAAACTGTCTCAATCTTTAACTTGAACTCTTGACATTCGGCCGTGGATGGCCATCAGTAGAAACGGACATGAATCCTCCAGAAGCCGCACCAGTGCACATTTGACGCAAGGCGCTCCATCGGGTCTACCCGAAAGGAAAGACAAATATATACTCGCTCCATGTAAAGATTGTGGTATGAAGATAACCCAAAGAACCATCTTTCATGGAGATTTGAGCAAACAAGAGAACTGAGAGTTTCGGAAAGCCGTTTCCCCCTGTTTACCAAAAATAAAAGAATGCATAAGGACATGGGCCACTGGCGTTTCGCTACATAGGCCCCCTCTTAAGAAAGTCGAGCCCTACGAACTTTCTACTGTCAGTGGTTCTGTTCGAATGACCCCACCCTCACATTCAACCATAGGATGCCGTGATAGGAAATCTGCTCCCACATTCTCCCTTCCGGGGATGTATTCGACCGTGAACTGATACGGTTGTAGGAGCAATGACCATCTCATTAACCTCGCGTTCAGTTTCTTAGAAGTTGCCAAAAATGTCAGAGGTTGATGGTCGGATTGCACTTTGAAATGGACTCCATACAGATAAGGTTGAAATTTCTGTACCGCCCACACTAGAGCTAGACATTCCCGTTCGATGGTGGAGTAATTCCGTTCGGCGGGTAACAGTTTTCGACTGGCATATGCCACCGGACACAGCACCGAAGGATTATCTCGCCCTTCCTGCAACAGAGTTGCCCCAATCCCTATGTTACTCGCGTCGGTTCTCAGAACAAACGTTTTCTCCAAATCTGGGAGCTGCAGGACTGGCCTATCCACCAAAGCCTGTTTCAGCTTCCCATAAGCTTCTTCACAGCTCGGGGTGCAGATTATAAGATCTGGCGATCCTTTCTTCAGAGTCTCGGTTAACGGCGCCGCAATTTCGTTGAACTTTGGAATAAATTTCTGGTAAAACCCACACAGAGACAAGAAAGACCTAACATCTTTTTTGGATCTAGGACGGGGTGCGAGACGGACCTTTTCAATATTCTTTTCTTCCGGTACCAGTCCCCCTGGGGTAATAGTATGTCCCAGAAATTCCAAGGATTGATAGCCAATCATGCATTTGGCTGGACGGGCGGTTAACCCTTCCTCTTTTAACCTTTTGAAGATCTGTCCCAAGGACCTCAGGTGATCACTCAGATTGTCAGACGCGATGAGAATATCATCCATAAACGAGACCACAGAGGGATCCTTTAAAGGGTCTAATAACATTCTCATCATGCGAGTGAACACACTGGGCGCATTGCTCAGCCCAAAAGGCATCACCTTAAATTCGTAATGACCGCTCGGAGTACTGAAAGCGAGCATGGGTCGAACCTCAGGCTTCACAGGGATCTGATAATATCCCCGACTTAGATCAATTTTTGAAAAGAACTTAGCCTTATTTAATCTGGCAAACAGTTTATTTGTGTTTGGTAACGGCTCCACTTGGAATGTCGTACAACTGTTTAAATGCCTGTAATCAATACATAAGCGGTGCTCCCCGCTTGGCTTCCTCAACAAGACAACCCCGGCATTATAAGGAGAAGTCGAAGGAGTTATGATGTCATCATCCAGAAGCTTCTGGATTTCTGCTTCCAGGGCCTTCTCTTTCGAAAAGGGCACTGGATATATTTTTTTTTTTGCGAATGGGGTCTTGGGTATTCAGAGTCATATCAAACTCGACCAACCCTGTCCGTCCTGGACGATCGGTAAGAATATGTTGATGGGACTCCAACAAACGGATGACCAGTTCTGTTTCTTCAGTCGACAGATCAGGATTTATATGTACATCCTTATAGGTTTCCCCAGGTTGTAAAGGATACTCCCTATCCGCGTCTTCGCCCGATTCAGTTTCCATCGCGACCGCCATAGTCATGAGTGGGAGAGAAGTACCATCGGATCGTTCCTCATATTTTTTTAAGAGGTTAATGGGAAAGATTTTAGATTTCCCCCTGATCCGGATAGCATAATTGGTACGGGACACAACCCTTTCCACCGGGAAAGGCCCCTGCCAACCAATCTCGAGTTTATTGGAACCTACTGCAAGTAACAACAGAACCCGATCCCCCACCTTAAGAGACCTATCTTTCGTCCTTCTATTGTAGTAGGCCGCGTGTCTCTTTCTGGCCGCTCTCAGATTCTGAGCTGCCAAAGCCCAACCCGTCTGGAGTTTCTTCTTTAACTCTTCGACGTATTTATATGAGGATACAACTTCTTCAGAAGTTTCTTCCTCTGTCCAACATCTCAATAAGGCTTCTAAGGGACCCTTGATTGGCCTCCCGAATAGTAGAGTGGCTGGTGGCAACCCGGTCGACCCATGGGGAACCTCCCGATAGGCGAACAAGGCGGCTGAGATATACTCACCCCATCTGTCTGGTTTCTCTTGAGCCAACTTCCGAAGCATGGTCATCAAGGTACCATTAAACCTCTCTACTTGCCCATTAGACTGAGGGTGGTACGGGCTTGTGTGAATGTGGTTAGTCTGGAAGATACGAAAGACTTCTTCCATCAGCTTACCACAGAACTGAGACCCATTGTCCGTTAGGATCTGGTTGGGAAATCCCAACCTAGTAAAGGTCTCCATCAGTGCATCAGCCACTCGCTTAGAGTCGATTGTGGCCAACGGTATCGCCTCGCCCCACATGGAACAGCAATCCACCATCGTGAGAATGTACTTATTCCTCTTCCTAGTCCGAGGAAGAGGACCAACAAGATCGATGGCAACTCTCTCGAAAGGAGAGTTCATAATGGGCATGTCTCCCAGGACTACCGGAGCTGTCCAGTGTTTTGGTGCCACACGCTGGCACTCTGGGCACGACTTGACGTACCTACGCACGTCTCCAGTCATCCCTGGCCAGTAGTAATGGCAGGAAATGCGCTGGAGAGTTGTCCCGACACCCATATGTCCACTGAATGAAATGGTGTGTCCCATATGAAGAAGCTGTTCCCGATAGGCCTTAGGAACTACCAGCTGTCCATGCTGACGTTCCTCCACTCCGGCTCTCCGGTACAGTAACCGATTCTTCATATAATACTGACCCCGTCTTGGTGGGTCAGACTTTTTTGGCAACTGGTTGAAGCAAGGTTGCAACGTAGCATCCTGGCTTTGAGCAGCTCGTAACTCCCCAGGCAAGGGATTCACGATCAAGGCCGGCGTCGGCTCATCCTCCGATTGAGATCTGGTTTGCATCGCCCCTACGTACATGGGTTCGGTTGGAATCCCTAGAAAGACGTAGCGACAACCCAAGATCATTGGGAAGATAGGATCTAGCAGAACGGCTGCCTGTATAGTGCCGGTAACATATTTAGATTTGATGTCTACCTTCGCAATTGGAAGAGACATCGCTACCGCACTCTTTGTCGCCGTTTGAATCTCAATAGATTCCCCGGTTAGCTGCTCCGGGCTCACTAAGTGTGATGAAATTACAGCCTCAAACTGCAGACCGGTGTCATAGAGACACTCAACTGGTTGTCCGTTCACAAGTACCGTTTCTACTACTGGTGGTTTTTCTGAATCATTGTTCCCAAGATCCCTCCCTTCTACTTCCTTGTGAGACCCTTCCCCGGTTTCTACAAGACAAGCAGCATAGTGAGAGTCTTTCTGTTTACGCCGGCAATCAACCGTATTGTGTGTGGGAGATTTGCAATAGGCGCACCACTTTTCACTCCACTTTCTTTTAGGAGATCCAGGTGGACTCTTACCAGAGGGTTTCTTAATAGGAACTTTCTCGAAAGGATCCTCCTTCTTGGTGTGAGCTGTTTTAGGGTTCTTCTTCTTTCCAGACCAGGTGTCTGGTGGTCGGGGATTGGGTTGTGACAATTCCCCATTATCCCCATGAGCTAGCACATACCTTTCCGCCAATGTGTTGACTATGTCTAACCTTTCTGCCCCATTTTCAAGCAAGAAGGTTTGCAATGGCCTAGGCATCATCCTCTTCAGTTGGTCCACGACCACTAATTCTTCCAAACTTTCATAGTCGTTAGCAAATCCAGCTAATGACATCCACTTCAAAAGGTAAGACTTCAGTCTGACACTGTAGGCTGCGAACATCTCTCCTGGCTCTCTCTTCGACTTTCTGAACTGCTGTCGGTATGTATGGGCTGTCATCTGGAACCTTTTCAATAATGCTTTTTCCAGAGCCTCATAGTCATTCTCCATACCAGGTGGCAACCTTGAGTAGACCTCGTACGCGGTCCCCCTCAGGCCCTGCGAGATTTTCAAGTTCCATTTCCCACGTTCCAGCCCCATAGCCAAAGCCATCGACTGGAATTTTTGAAGATACTGGTCGATCTTCTCTTTGTGTTCATCGAACGGGAGTAATGGGAACTTCATTGCCTGGTATGGACCGCCACTAGAAGTTGTTGATTCAGGGAAAACTGCGCCTCCAACTGCACCCTCGCTTTCCTTGGCCGTTTTAGCTTTCAGCTCCAACTCCCTCATACGAAACTCATGGTCTCTGACTGCCTGCTCGGCCTCCATCTTCCTAGCCTCCGCCTCAATTTTCTTGGCTTCGCGCACAGCCTGTCTGAAGTCTCTTTCCACTTCCTGCACATATTTCTGTAACTCCGCTCCATCATAGCCCATCTCACGCCCTGTAGCCTGTACGTCAGCGACATTAAACCCAGCTGACGCCATTTTAAACTCAGAGGGAAATGTATACAATTCTATATCAAAACCTTATCGATCAAATAACAATTGGATAGTTTATACGACCACAACACGTCATATGTCGGTCAGTCTGTGTCAGGCAGAGTACAGACAATAGCCAGGCACGGTAGGCAGAACCTATTTATAGTAGACAAGGATATCTGTCCCCTATCACTATATCAGCCAGAACTCCACCAGGATTTCAAATATCCCGCGACGTGCCCCCAGAAATTGTAACAAGCTACGTGGAGGGTCCCAAGTAACTATGTAACAATATTTCAATGTTATTCTATTGCCCTGGCTGGGATAGGTTTTTGCTTGCCAACCCTCCTCCGTTCCCTGGACTCACTGTCACTCTGTCTTTCTACCTCGGGACCTAACCTCTAAGGTGTATTTCTGGCTGCCGCATAAATAACATGGCGATCGTCAGAATAACTTGAAAGTAATTTTATTAACCTAATCAAGAACAGCACAGGAAAACATCAAGGCAGATAAACCAGATAGTTCTAAACAGACACAACAAGGATAACGTTCAGGCATAGAGCCTCAGGTAGCTATCTTCATAGACGCAGCTTCATACACTGTCCGATCCGTCCACATACAGCTCACCGCGTGTGCAAGAATCTCATTCCTTCCAGGTAATTGGTTGTACGTACAACAGCCTTCTGTAGAAGCAAACTTCCAAATTTCCATGGACCACAGTCTTTTTAGTAAACAAATGTTCTAGGGAAGTGGTATAATGTCAGGTAGGAAATAATGTCCTGGAGAATAGTTCTCATATAATAATGGATGTGTCTGAGTGATTGGCGGGGTCCAGCCAATAATACAAAAGGACTCAATCCAATCGTATCGAGATGACTGGTGATGTGTCAGTACAGCTGATGGTCATTCTTTCCAGGTCAGAAGTGGCTCTATCTCGTAGAGATCATATTCTTAAAGCAGGCATGGCCCAAACCTTGCCATGGCATAGTCATAAACATACTTTCTGCGTAGAGCCCTGTCGAGACCTTCAGCTCTGTTCATACTTCCAAAATGAAGGACCCTGGAAAGGACAAACATTCGAGTGAGGGATCAAGCTGACCCAAGCACCACATATTAGTTATGCATTTCAGCTTACCAACACCAGTTTATCAGTGGCTTGCTTGAATGCGTCGGACATGTCAGGTAGCCCCTGGATTTGCTACGTCCTGGCTTGCATAGACCTCCAATCTGTAGACGTCCGGTCGGCTATACTATGCACCCTGTTACATACACGAATCACTCTCCTCACTCATACCCTGCCTTTATTATTATTGGGCACATTCATTTCCCAGCTTCTTTCTCCCTTGCAAACCATGCCTTTCTCACAACCAAGATCTTGTGGTGTGGTGCGCCTAGTAATCTGTGTGTTTCTCCCCGTTAACTAATAATATAGGAGTGGGGTTGTATGGCACGCAGTGTAGTTCCCCATTCCCAGCAAGAATATGCAAGAAGATACTACCTCTTCCGGCTGCTGCTCTTGTCTGAGCTGCCGCCGCAATGTACCGGCAGTGCCTCACCTAACACGTAGATTCAGAGGAATTCAGGTTCCCTAAATAAGATAACGAAGTTTATTTATAATCCCCACATCATCCTATCGACTACAAGACGAAAGAGATAGCACCATGGATAGCCTCTTCCGGCTCAAGAAGATAGATCATAGAATGGTGGACCCCATCCCCGTAGCTATCTAATGTGCCTATATTTAAAAGAGAGATGCTACTAAGTAACGGTAAGCCGTAGGAAGCAAGATATCACTCGTCTATCAGCTGCCAAGAACAAGCGATATCATTTGGTAACTACTTATTCTTCAGATGTGTTCCCTTGCCATGCCAAGATCAAGACGCGTAGCCAGATCGGCTAACGGTCACCCCCTCCCAACATGGCAAGACTGCTGTTTCGCCATATCCTCTCAGTCGTTAAGACAATAGATATTTATAGGCCAAGTTTTGCCTGGACCAAAGAAAACCCAAGTTTACCTTTTCATTCCACCAGTAGTAGACCTTTTAAAACTGTCTCAATCTTTAACTTGAACTCTTGACATTCGGCCGTGGATGGCCATCAGTAGAAACGGACATGAATCCTCCAGAAGCCGCACCAGTGCACATTTGACGCAAGGCGCTCCATCGGGTCTACCCGAAAGGAAAGACAAATATATACTCGCTCCATGTAAAGATTGTGGTATGAAGATAACCCAAAGAACCATCTTTCATGGAGATTTGAGCAAACAAGAGAACTGAGAGTTTCGGAAAGCCGTTTCCCCCTGTTTACCAAAAATAAAAGAATGCATAAGGACATGGGCCACTGGCGTTTCGCTACATTAATAGGCAGCACTTTTGCTGCTACTACAATGGCGAGCCTAGATTTTCCCGCGAACTTGACATCAAACCAGTGCGGGTAGGAGCTGTTGACATGCCCTAATTTTGAGGTATGCGGGGTAATTTTATCTTCCCGTCAAATCCTTGGTGTAGGCGTTAAATTCTCCATGACAGTGTACATAAACAATATACAATGGGATCTTTTCGAACCGTCCTGTCCCCAGCCAGCCTGTATCAACTCCGCAGATGTTCACCGGTAGGGTGGATGGGTAGAGACAAAGGGAAATAATTAGAAACACAGAGGGATTATCTCCCAATTTGTCGCCCCTGTCCCCGTCTATGATCAAACGCCAGATGTTCGGTTTCACAGCTGTTGTTTTCAACTACATTCATTTTCAATTTTTTAAAAGCAGACAACTTCTATCTTTTGCTGCAGTTTTGTTATGTTAATAAATCAAGGTGTGCTCTGTCCTAACACTGTGAACTTGAAAACAATTTTACTCGCTGTATTTCTGGAATTTCAGAATATATTATGGTACAGTGTCTTGTTCCTCTTCTTTGTCTAAATTCAGATTGAACCACGTTAATCTCGTCCTCCATTTCCTTACTGAGTTTTCCCATTATGATTTTAGTAGAATTTTATTTGCATGACTGATCAGGGCAAAAGTTCTATATTTGGCGGATAACTTCAGGTTGCCTTGTTTGATATTGGACTGAAGATAGTTATCTTTTCATTTTTTCATCAACATACCACATTTCTATATCTATTTACATAATACGTGATAGATTTGTACACTTTCTTCTCCTCCTGCTGGTATATCATCACATCCTCGTGATTTACCATTCTTCATGTTCTTTATTGCCCATACAATTTAATCTAATAAGGGTTCAGGGTTTGTCTCTGTTATCATTGGTTAATGTATCTCATTCATATCGTCACAGTCATTCGTATAATTCATTCTACTGCAGCATTCCTGTCATCTTTCTAGAGTATTTCTTGATTCAGTTAAGGTATTTCCCAATTTGTCACAGACAACATTTAATTGAGGTTTTATATTTCTTGTCAATAACTTCATTTCTTTGAACATTTCGTAATACCTTCCATTCGTCTGAATTTGTTCTATTCTACTACACAAAGAGTGTATATTTTTGTTTTTTGTCTTTTGTTGTGTTCTTTCCCATTTCATGTGGTAAAGATGAATACTTCATCCTGCTGTTATCGGTTTCAGTATCCTTCGTTGTTTTATGAATTCTAACGTGTCTAATGTAATCCATGGCTTTTGTTGCTTATTCTTGGTCGGAATTAAATCTTTGGCTGCTATTATCAAGACATATCTAGCGTGTACTGCCAGTTCATCCAGTGTCATTTCCTCCAGTATAGACACCAAGACCCCGAAACATTTCGTCACTACTACGTTGCATGCATCTGGTATTTTTGTGAGATCAAAACGAAGTGGCTTTGGCCCTCGGGTAATATTTTATGAATTTTACTTTCACATCTGCTTCTACGAGGGTAAATAAATAAGTAAGTCACAAATGGGTGTAGAAAAATAACTAAATATGATAACAACTTGAAACTAGTTTATTTGTATACATACATTGTCCCAATAAAAAGATGTCAATTGAAACGAGAAAAAGAGTGTTGAGGGGATACATAGAGCCTGTTCTTTTGTATGGGTGTGAAACTTGGACAATGAGCAGTAAAGCTGAAAAGCATCTGATGGCTGCAGAAATGTGGTTTCTGAGGAAAATGCAAAGAATACCATGGACAGACAGAAAAACCAATGACCAAGTACTACAGGAGACAAATGAACATCGTAAACTGATTAGAGAAATTAGACATAGACAGTCAACATTTTTTGGACATGTTATGAGAAGAAATGGATTGGAGAACTTAGTGACAACTGGCAAGATCGAAGGGAACAGACCAAGAGGAAGACCGAGAGGAAAATACCTGGATGGCTTGGCCACATGGCATGGACGAGACAGGAACACTGAGCTGATCCACGACACTGGTGATCGAGTGAAATGGCGAGTCATGACCGCCCACGCTTTCCGGCATGGCACATGATTGATTGATTGATTGTCCCTTTATTTCTCAACATAATTTCCACCGAAATTTATGCACTTATCCCATAATTTTATCAGTTCTCCCAAACCGACTGCATAGATCTGCGTGCCCTGTTCTCATTTGCCTGTCATCCCACAGAACTGTGTGACTTACTTATTGACTCGCTCTCGTAACTTTTTTTCTCCCCAACTATGCACCGCTTTACTGGAAATCGCTAGGGGCTAAGTCCACTGAAAATCACTTTGGCGGCAGACACTTCGCGAATGACGCCGAAGTGGAGTATGAAGTGAAAACGTGGTTAGAAATCAGAGTACGCAGTTCTATGCCGCGGGTTTGGGAGAACTGATAGAACTATGGGATAAGTTCATCAATGTTGGTGGAAATTATGTTGAGAAATAGATTGACAATGTATGTAAACAAGCAAACTGGTTTCAAGTTGTTATCATATTTAGTTATTTTTCTACAGCCATTTGTGAGTTACTTATTAACTTACCCTCGTAATAACTAATGATCTGTATTAAAGTCTGCACTTCGTAGGGTATTTTTCTGATGTTATGCTAAAACATATTCGCCAATCTACTGTTACAGAAGACGGCAATCTTTACCAGCTTCAGTTCTTTCATTATCATCAGCTGATATTAGCCAAAACTTGCGTTTAATTGTCATCACACAACTGTCTACCATTGCTTACAGACCTGTGCCACTTGTATTAAATATGTTCTACCTACCACAACACAGACTGGTATAGAAAACCTAATAGCCTCAACCCAATTGAATAGTGAAAATCACAACTTGCATCTTAACATTGCAAAAACAAAGATAATGCATACAGATAAAACCACTATGAAGAAAGAAATATATGTTAATGAGGAAAACTTGAAGGTGGTGGACAATTTTGAATATCTTGGGTCATTGATTACCAACAACGGTGACACAATTAAAAAAATTAAACGACGACTATCAATTGCTCTTCAAAGACTAAAACAACTGAATAAATTATGGAATTGCATTGGCACCTTTCCGTCTTGACAGACGATAGTTTGGTACATTGTGCTTTAAAAAGGCTTAATAACTACGATCCATGGCGGTGGAGAGTGTGGCTGGTAAGGCCAATTCTTGCTGCAAATGTTTGCCCACAGTAGGTGCATGTGAAAACATGGTCATTTCCACCATTTTGCACCATCTTACGTCTCTCACGCTCTGTGTGTGCTTTATCTGCAATCATTTTCTCCTTTGTCTTTATTCCATTTCTGATAGTTGCCCTCCATGCAACACGTTCAGCGGCCACGTGCTCCCAATGTGCATTATCAATGCCTGTATCAATCATGTCCCGCTTACACACATCTTTGTATCGACGTAGAGGCCGACCCTGAGATCTCCTACCCTTCACCAAAAAAGATGATTGCACTCTGATCATCATTTGTAAAAATAAACTAGAAGGCAATTGGTCCTTGTCAACTTCCAAATGAACTCCACTTCGCGTGAACACACACATTATCAGAAGCGTCTTATATGAAACACCCGCAATGAATACGAGCAATGCAGGTAACATAATCTAATCTTGTAGACTGCCAACTGCTGAAGTCACTTTAAGTGACGGTGTGGTCAGTGTGGAGTTCCACTGGCTCATTGTCTGCTAAGAAATAATATTCATAAATGGACAGGACAACAATGACAAAGCGAGATGTGATCATTGGTTTCCTTCCTCGTCACCCTTTCCATTCCAGACAATTCCCAGACATGTAACACAGTTATACGATATCCATTTTATGAAGCTGGGTCTTCTCTTCCGAACTTGTAGGAAAAATTGTTGAATCATTCACGGATCTTTGTTTTTTGATTAGACAAGCTAGCTAGTACTACTACCAGCCCACCTTTTTCACACGTGTAAATACTTGCAGAAATGTCCACCGCTCAAGTTTGTCAAGGATACACTTTTCTAGGAAGTGTATCTTCGTTAATTTATAAATGTGCCTAGTCATGCCACATTACTATTCATCTAGGTCGTCGTGTCACTTGATTTTAATTCTGACAAGTAAAGCAAATGGGTTCTTCGCGTAACTGTGCGTGGATACCTTCTTGTTCAACGAATTATAAACGGATGGTCTACATGGTAAAAAAGAAATAATGTCTGTGTGTTCCATGTCTATTTACATTACTTCAAGGTTGTATCCTAAGACAGTGGCCAGCGAAGCTCAACAGATTGCATTTCCCTATGTAATATGTGACTACTGTAATCTTGCCAATGAAATGGAATACCTGTTATTGTCTCAGATTACACTAAATGCTTATCCAGCTGTCTGGAATAATAAACTAACAAAGGCCGATACGTTAGCGACATGTATTTCACCTCTACAGTTACCGTTTGAGCATTCAAAAAGTCGCACATCTAGTCGCAAGGTTAGTTAACGCCTCCTCCCTACCACAACTTGAAAACCTCTGTGGTCGACCAGCCTCCTAACATTGACATCAGAGATGGTCTTGGGGTTTTAAGTGGAGCAAGTATGGATCTGGTCATCACAACTCAGTATGCTTTGGCTTAGTATATGTGAAGTCTTAACACTGCACGCCATGGAACTTCTATTAAATAGTCATCAGCAGTGTCTTATATCCGTAATAATAAACATGAAACATGGACAATAATTCCTGTACATTTAACTCTTTTATTGTTAGACAAAGTGGGTACGTGTCAGGCTATTGTTACTACATTAACTCTTTCGCTACCGTGACCCCATCTATCGGCACGATGGATGTCCCGAGATGGCAGTCCGCCGTTTTAGTGGCACAAAATGATCAGTGGTTTATTTCACATATTTCTGCTCCGTTTCGGAATTTTAAGTTACAGTAAATTAAAAAGTCGTACAGCCGAAAGATCTCTACGCCATTTTGGTGCGGTCATTCGTTTTATAATTTTGGATTCTTGTGAATTTTCAGTTTTAAGGTAGTGTTAATTTGTTTTTTCACAATGGAAACGCCCACCAGTTTGCGTCCACGTAGTATGACTTGAGATCAAGCTAGATTATTGTTTATAACTGTTTTAAACAATAGTGATTCCCTTATCAGTGAATATTTAGAAAGAATTTTTAGTTGTGTCTAAAGTTTTAGCACGTGGTGATAAAGAAAAACCAGTGAATGTTCGTCAACAGCTGAGTGTTTGACAACGAAGCACGAATGGCTGAAGTTTACGTCTGTCATTATTGCTATGGGACTTGATCCAAGACCATGTATCAAAGACTACTGGTGTACAAGTGCACATTTATATACTCCTTGGTATGCCACTGCCACTACGTTTCCCAGTAATCAATTAGAAAATTATAATATATTTATCACACCATGTTTCATGTATGACAACCTGAGGGTACCCACACAAAAAAAAAAAAAAAAAAAAAATTGATCCTCTTGTTGACATGATTCTGAAGAATATCCAGGAAGCATTTTACCCATTTGAAAATGTGTCCATTGATGAAATGATTATTTGGTGGAAGGGCTAAATAAAGCTAAAAAACAAACATGCATTGTTGAGAACTGTTGAGAGTGGATTGCGAAAACCGCAAAGCAAGCCGAAGATGGTCTCCATGAAAATAACACGGCGATGAATGGCTGCGACAGAATGGACCAAATGGTTGGATATTATAATATCCATGATAGGAAAACCATTAAGTGGTGGAAGAAGATCTACTACTAGATCTTTGAAATTGCACAGATCAATGCTCACATCCTACATTCCATATGGCAAACAGAGAAAGGAGGATAAAAATTGTTATAGAAGGATTTCAAGTAAAGGAAAGTGCTCATCGCAAAGTAGCTCAGAGTATTCCTGAAAGTTTGACACTCTGCCTGCCGAAGAATTTCAGTCTGTTGCAGGAAATTATGCCGAAAGATTTACATGAGCCAAGCATTTAATTTAATGAATTATAATAGAAATAATATAATATAAATAATAGAATTTGTCGGTGTCAATAGAGACTGTGTTTTTTGTAGCACTCGAACTAAACGACACATATCATCTTTTGTTTGCTCCGGCTGCACTAATAGACCAGACTTGTGCGCCAAAGTTTGCTTTGCAGCCTATCACAAATAGACTGCCACATATAGTAAATAAAAACAAACAGACATGACAATTAAATGTAAATCTGCCAAGTGTTCTCCTAACTTTTGTCTGAAAAAAGAAAAATACATGATTCAGAATCTGCGGCAAAACTTCTTTTCGGATGATTGATTCGGAGCAATTGTATTTATAGTTTAGAAAAGTGTTGTTTGTGCAGTAAATTCAACAGGATTAGCAGTGATCAGGATATTGGATAACAACGCCCCCTTGGTAAGTACAATGTTTACATTATTTTTACCTACTTTTGTCCACATATTTTACAAATTATATTATTATTTTTATTTTATTTACAACCTAAAGCAGAAATTCTCCTACCAACATATTCCTTGTGCAATCCCCTTTATTTTGATATATAATACAACATTTCTGCAACAATTCTAACCATTTTCATAACATTATTGCGACATACACCAACTTCCAGATTGCGGCCATTAGTTTTTTTCATTTTTGTGACAAAGACATGGTTCAGAATATGCACCAAAACTTCCTTTTTGTTGATTTAAATGAGCAATACTGTTTATATTCTTGAAGACAAGTGGTGTTTGTTTGATTATTCAGTAAATTAAACATTATTAGCAGTATAGGAGTGTAGAAAACACATTCTAAGTGCAATGTTTACATTATTTTTACCTACTTTTGTCCAATTATTTTACAAATTATATTATTATTTTTATTTTATTTACAACCTAAAGCAGAAATTCTCCTACCAACATATTCCTTGTGCAATCCCCTTTATTTTGATATATAATACAACATTTCTTCTACAATTTTAACCATTTTCATAACTTTACTGTGAGAGACCCCACCTTCCAGATTTCAGCCATTATTTTTTGTCATTTTTTGTTAAAAAGACATGGTTCAGAATATGAACCAAAACTTCTTTTTGGGTTACTTTAATGAGCAATACTGTTTATATTCTTGAAGACAATTGGTGTTTGTTTGATTATTCAGTAAATTAAACATGATTAGCAGTATAGGAGTGTAGAAAACACCTTATAAGTGCAGTTTTTAAAATAATTTTTACCTCTTTAATTTCAGTTGTTATTATTAAACCTCTCATTATTGTCATAATATTTGTAACCTATCAATTAATTATTAACCCTGTCATGTTCCTTGTGCAATCCTCTTTAATTTGATATGTAATACAATAGATCTGCTACCATCTTAACCATTTTAAAAGCATTATTGTAACACACCCCTAGTTCCAATTTTCTGCCATAAATTTCTGTTTGGTCACAGCCCAGTTTTTGTTTGGTAGTGAAAGAGTTAAAGTATCAGTCTTTGTATCTTAATGAATTAAAACAGTAAAATTAAAGAAAAGGAATTAGTGTAACAAGTAGGACAGAGTGGTTTAAATATTTTTAAAGAAAAGGACATAACAGTTAAGCCATATGTATCATGCGTAAGTAAAGTAAAGTAAAATAAAGTAAAATAAATTAAAGTAAAGTAAAGGACCATTTTACACGCATTCAGGCGTATTGGGCAGGTGATGTTAGATCCAGATGTGTAAAGACCAATCGGCTCTCTATGATTGATGTGGCCAATATAATTCCGGTCCCTTTTATTTCCCGAGACTTTTCCTGGCCACCACTTTAGACTGCATCAATCTGGGAGTCCGTGTTAATTTTAAAAATACGCTCAGATAGGGATTCAAACATGTGATCACCTGTCGACAGACATGCATGCTAGCCACTTCGCCACTCGGGATCCCGTACTATGCACAGAGAAAAGAATAAAAGTTTGGTGAATTGCCTGGTAGTAAAAGAGTTAAGATTTTGGTGAAGACATTTGGTGAAGAGTAACGTGGCATACACTGACATGGTGCTGCTCTGTGCAATAATAACGACAACAATAATTGTAAGGACAAATTCAGAAACTATTGCTTTCAATCTGACTGTACAGGCCGCCATCATATTCACATATATAGTGCAAGAGCGTCTATACTGGCTAGAAGGACAGGTTCCATAGGATTTAAAAGAGTCAAGAAACATAATAATCTGTTGTGTTGTTTGTCCATCAAGAATGACGATGACCATTCATTTCATCCATTGGGGTTGAAAGTATGGAGCCGTGAGTTCTATGATGGCCGATAAGGCCTATTTTGGCTCGAAATGTTCTTTGACAATGCGGGCAAAGAATGCTTGACGTTCCAGGAGGAGGATCTCCTGCAGTGGTTTTTCTGTCCAGCCTTTTCTTCACAGCTCTTGCAGTCCTGGTTGCTTCACAAGTGACTGCACCCTTACGTAATGATGTACGCCATGAATTACGGTCTTTGGCAGCAGTCTCCCAGGTGTCTGGATGAATTCCAAAAGCTTTCAGTGAGACTTTCAGAGTGTCTTTAAAGCGTTTCCTCTGGCCGCCTTGGGAGCGTTTACCACAACGCAGCTCGCCGTAAAAAAATTTGTTTAGTGAGCCTGTGATCTGGCATTCGAGTTAAGTGACCAGCCCGGCGAATCTGATTTTTCAAACTTCAGTGTCTGGGATCTTGTCTTGCCATTTAATCTTCAATAGCTTCCTAAGGCAGACTGTGTGGAAGTGGTTTAATTTCCTAGCATGTCGCTGGTAAACAGTCCATGTTTCACAAGCATATAGCAGTGTGGATAATACAACTGCTTTGTAGACTTTCAGCTTTGTTTGCACGCTTATTCCATTTCTGTCCCATAATTCTTGTACAGTCTGCCAAAGGCCGCGCTGGCCTTGGAGATTCTTGCATTCACTTCGTCATCAATTGTGGCAGTTTGTGACACGGTGCTGCCAAGATAGGCGAATTTGTCCACAACACTTTGTCTATGACATGTCACCTTGATATTCGGCATAGTGTGATTATTTCCTGGAGCTGGCTGGTACATAACTGCAGTCTTTTTCAAGTTGATATTGAGCCCAAAGTTGGCACAGGCATATGAGAAAGCTGAACCGTTGTGTTGTATGTCTGTCTCTGAGTTGGCATATAGAGCGCAACCATCAGCAAACAGCAGTTCTCTGACATTGTCGCTGTTAGTTTTGGTTTTGGCTTTCAGTCTTCTGAGATTGAACAACTTTCTATCCATGCGGTAGTTGATGTCTATTCCAATTTCATTGTTCTCGAAGGCATTCGTCAGCTTAGCTGAAAACATAAGGCTGAACAGTGTTGGTGCCAGGACACATCCTTGTTTCACTCCATTGGTGACAGGAAAGGGTTCAGACAGTTTACATTTTCTTGTAATCTTGCCTGCATACCGTCATGAAATAGCCGCACTATTTGGACAAACTTTTGTTGACAGCCATATTTCGCCATAATCTTCCACAGTCCTTCTCTGCTGACTGCATCAAAAGCCTTGGTAAGGTCAATGAAAGTGGAGAACATTTCGCAGTTCTGTTCCTGGCATTTCTCTTGCAGCTGCCTTGCAGCGAAAATCACAGCTGTTGCCCGGGGGTGGCCTTGAAGATGTTAAACATATTTTGAAAAACGCAAAAGACACGACACCAGGGCCTGATGGGGTCAGGCATGGCCACATGAAGGCTTTGAGCGATGTAGACCTGAAGGAGATGACTGACTGCTTTAACCAGAGCATTAGGACAGCATCAATCTAATCTGCGCTAGGCAATCACTTGGCAAACAAAATTCCTAAATTCTGTTTTTAGTAGTTCACGTCAAATAGACGTTTTAAGTCAACGAACTGTAATTACACAAAACGAATGATTATGATGTAAGCTTTCTTATTTCCCTTATATCTAAATAATGTTTCTCTTTTCTACGTAGTTAGTTATTTATACTCTGAAATTATTTTGCAAAATTTTTAATTAGTTGTACAACAAAACACCATTACTATCATTCAGAAAAAGTAATTGTTAATAAAGAAAAGTATAGTTATATTACATTACTTTGTTGTTAATTAAGTAATGAGGAAAATATACGTGACTAAGCAACTTCACTAAAATTGATACTATTTAAAATAACTAATTAACTAGTCGTTCTAGATTACTGGAGATGTTGTCGTCTGGTTGATCTGGTCGAGTAGAAGGTCCAAAGGTCTTGTAAGCAAGTCAGCAATAATGTGCTTCGAGCCCTTAATATGACTGATGGAGAACGAATAGTCTTGGAGGATAAGTGCCCACCGATATATGCGATTGTTCTTGGGCTGTCCTTTTTTGATCTACAGTAATGGAGAATTGTCTGTCTCTATGAGGAAGTGTGTCCCGGCGAGGTATTTCGTCAATTTAGTGACGCAGTATACCATTGCGAGGGCCTCAAGCTGTGAAACGGCATAGCGCGATTCTGCTGGGGTGATGTTCCTGCTTACATAAACTACCGGATGGTTTACGTTGTTGTAGGCCTGAAGTAACACGCCTGAGATCGTCGTGGCACTGGCGTCTTTCCTAAGGGTATATGAATTATCCTTGTTAGGTAAGCGTAAGATGGGGATTGTCAACAACCTGAATTTACACAGACATGCTGGTCACTTCATTCGCACCTCACGATCACAAACACGTTTCGTACTACGAATGGTATATAATGAATTAGGATTTATTCTACATAATATACAGCTCGTTTCTCGAGCATACATAAATGACATTCAACACTTAAATACATTCTTTACACTCGCTACGTATAACTGCGCCACTTCTAAACTACACAGATGGCGAGAGTAAACACACAGGTCTTGTCGCTCTAACTGTCAGGTCCGGTCTTCCTGAATTCACAGGTCTGGTTCAGCTACTCGTCCTCAGTTCTCGTGTGGTCAGCCGCACGGCGTGCTGGGTCACTTGTCACGCAGCCCAGTGGTCCCGTCCTCGTTAACTTTCAGCTGTACTATTGTTCAGTCTGGTTAAGGGTAGTCCCCGTGGTTAACGTACTCTGTCCTATCTCGGGAGTTAATCCCGTTATGTCCTAGTTATATCCTAACTATGACACGTGCGTGTCCTGTCTAGGTCCTGTAATATAACTGTTTGGAGTTCTATCTCCTTCTACTGTCTTTCTCTATCTATTCTCTTGTAAGGGTCCTTATCTATGTCCTGTCTCTGTCCTTTCCTTTATTCGTCTTTGTCCTACTTCTCTCTATACATATCCAGCTCCTTGACACGAGTTGGAAAAGTAATATTTAATTTGTGATATTGCATTTTTTAAAGTAGCACTCTGTACATCAGTTTTGAAGTTTGATCTTAACATATCCGAAAAAACATTGGTGATTTGTGCTAAGTTCGGTATGAGCTTGTTGTAATAAATCACCAGGCCTAATAGGCTTCTAATTTGCTTTTTCGTCGTAGGCATCGAGAGATTTAAGATCGTGGTCACGATTTTGTCATCTGTGCTTAACTGGCCTTTGGAAATTTAATGGCCTAGAAATTCAATTTCATCGAACGCTAACTCAACTTTTGTAGGTTTTATAGTGAGTCCAAACAATTTTATTATGTCGTAAATCTGTTTCACACTTCGTGTCTGGGTTAACTTTTGGGATATTATATTTGGCTGACGATGTACTATGTCAGCATATTTTTCCATCTAGTGGAATGAGATGGCAGCTTTGGTTTTACATACAACTTCATACAGAAATGACAGAAAAATATTTCAAAATAGTGATGATGTAAGCAACATTACTAGGTTTATAAGTAAACATATTTTTGCTGTTGACTGCAGTTAGTCTGTGTCCAGTCCTACCAATAATGTCCTTAGTAACATCACTAACAATACTGAGATGGAGATGATTGTATTATATAATGTTAAGTTTATGTTCTGACCTATGTCTTTTATATTATGTCCCTTGACAAAGATGTAATTGTCTGTTATGTTTACGTCTGTGTGTTTCAGACCGTGTTGTCTGCTAGTAAAGGAATCTAGGGCATCTGCCTTTCGTTGTAAGTGCGGTGTTTGAGTTGCACTGTTTGTATATTGTCTCTCTGTGTTTTTGTTTTTCTGTGAAGTTACCTTACTGGTAGTGCCAACTTCTGTGGGTTTATCCGTCTGGTCGTTAACAATTTTCTTTGGAACATCAACATAATCTCCTTGAGAGGAATTTATGTCCTGTAATTTATTTTAGTTGTTCTGTCGTCTTAAGTCTAGTAGCGTCCCTTTAATTTCTTGACTGCAGTTGCTGTTCTTGCTCACTTAGTTTTTTTTATCTGCTGTAGTTAAATTTGTCAATGAAATTCTTTTTAATTTCTTTTTGTGTACAGTATTTTACATCTGGTAAGCAACCTATAATCAGATCTGTACAGGGATTGTCTTGAATCGCACAAGTAACTGTGCCTGATAGGAAGGGTGAACAGATGTGAACCGTCGCTAGTGGATATTTCTCCACATTGCCAGAAAATGTTCGGCAATTTACAAACTCGCCTGTATAATCTTCTGTATTTGCAAGCTCTTTCCTTAGGCCAATTAAAGTACTGCCGGAATCGATCAGTACCTGGCATGGTTGGTTATTCACTATGCTATTGTGGAAGATTAATTTCACCCTGGAGGAAGTAACTGCATTGGCGTTTTCCCCTGAAAATGAGACTGTATGGCCGCATCCTAAAACACCATCCTCATGAAATTTATGACACGTCTGACATTTAAGGTAATTTGGTATATCAATTGCTGCAAGATAATTATCTTCTATTCCTGAATTTTCTTCACACTCACTTTCGCTCTCAGAAGATGAATCAACTAGTACTGCATGTGCACTTTTTAGCCTCTGGCGACCAAGATATTTAGCAATATAATGTCCCAGGCTTTCACACACACACACAAAATTAAAAAATAAAAGAATAAAACACACACACATCACTGCCCGTCTGTAATAATTTCTCTTGCTCTGTTGCTTCTTAACAATTATATCTACGTGACCTGGATACCCTGGGTTCATGTCACACTTTTGAAATTGAAAATGTGATAATTTACAATATGGGCATTGTGGTGAAATTGCCTTCTGTTTCTCTCTATATCTAAATGGTTTTGATGGTTTGATGTTTGCTGCAGCTACTATATCGTTGTCGGTTTTGTTTATCTTTAGCCTCAATTTCTGCTAATTCTTTCTTATGTAAGCGTTCTTTTGCCCTTTCTTCCCTTTCTGCGGCAGCAATTCTATCAGTATATTCTTTATATTTCATTCCTGCACATTCTTCTAATTTATCCCCAGTATAACCTAAATCATTTCCTGCTTCAATGCACTCTTTTAAAGTTGACATTATTCTAGGTTTTCTTATTAAATATCAATGCACAATAATGAGTACCATGTACAAAATCAAATGGCAATGATTTCAAATGTTATATACAGAAATAATAAAAAAAATAGAGTACTGCTTTAATTAGCAATATCAATAATGGGTTACTTATCTGGACTTGGTGAATTTCTGTTTTCCCAGTGCCACTCGTGGATGAATTTATGATCGGATTGTTACAATTTCTGGGAATTTGACATTTATTTCATGTTATACATCAATTCTGTTGTTAGACAAGCAAAAATTAGTATAAATAAATTATGTCTGTCAATGTCAAAACTTTTAGAGGAAAGGCATATTATGCGGTATTTATTTGTGAGTTTTGTCGATCGTTTTGTTTTCTGTCGTACTGTCGTATTTAGCTATGTACTGTCTTCTTTAGCAGCAGTGCAACATCAACTCACACATTAAGACCAAATTATTCTTAACGTCACTATCTGATCTAAATAGCGTTCTGCAAAATTCTAACGCTGTCGGTCTAAATTCCGAAAATTAACCTGAACTGTCACCTGAGCTAACTCTAGTGGGTTTTAAATCATAGGATTTATTTCATCTGACACCATCTGATCTAAGCCTGTCAACGTCTCACACGAACAAAGGTATTCTTAGTTCCTTCACATGCACTCAAGAAAATATCAATCTTGCTTGTGGTATCAAAGATTTATTCAGGATAACCTGATTATCGTCAAGATGCGCACATAGGGCGGCTAATTTAATACATCATCATTATATACATAAGTGCTAGCTAACAAACAATCATAGCTCTCAGGCAATCGCGCAAAACCCTGCACTCACATACTCGCTATCTTTAACATGGCAACGCCAGCTAGCACTCCCGCAAAATCCATACACTTGCTCTTCAAAACACATGCGTCCTTCCCCTAAACCGTCGAGTCCCATTCTGAGTGTCCTCACGCTGGCCTGTTGGCCACGTGGTACTGGACCCCGTGTATCTTTGGACAGTTGGGCTGTCTCAACAGTCACGTAGTACTGCTGTCCGTTCGTGTTGTGTCGGGTCCTTCAGTGCAAGGCTGTCCGGTCAATCCCGGACAGAGTCCCGTAGACTTGTGTCCCCTTTTATAGCTGGGTCTTGTCCTGTCTATGACATCCCTGTGTCCCTGCCTATGTTCTGACTCGGATATCTCTATTGTCCTATAGATGTCCTGTCCATGACATCTCTGTGGTCCTATAGATGTCCTATCAATGACATCTCTGCATCCCTGCCTATGTCCTGTCTCTATTATGTCTCTTGTCCTCTATATGTCCTGTCTCTATTCCCCAACACGCTGACATCAAGGTTAGGTTTCCCTAACGAAATGTTATCAGACAATGGTCGACAATTTACTTCTCAGATGATGAAAGAAGTGGACAGACTGTTGAACATTACGCAAGTTTTCACATCAGTTTATCACCCAATGAGCAACGGAATCTGTGAAAAAATTAACGGGTCCCTTAAGCAGATGTTAGCTAAAGTCACTGCAGAGGAACCAAGTGATTGGGATAAGTACTTACCAGCTATCCTGTTCGCATATAGAAAAGTACTACAAGAAAGCACTGAATTCTCACCATTTGAGTTGTTGTATAGGTCAAACCCAAAAGGCCTCCAGGACCATATTGAAAGAGGTAATAACAGGGAAGAGTAACGATAGTAATAAGATTTCGTCGTATGAATTAGTCGTGAATATTAGAGACCGAATTATTGCCGCATGCCAGAATGCACGTGATGCCCTGGAAATGTCAGGGGCTATGTATAGACAGTATGCTAATAGAAAGTCAAAGCTGATCTCTTTCCAAGATAACGAGGAGGTGTTACTCCTGCTGCCAGAAATATCTAATAAGTTGTTAGTGGCCTGGCAAGTCCCATTCAGAATTGTCAGTAAAGTGTCAGATGTGGACTACAGGGTGAATGTGAAAGAGAATCACAAAGTGTATCATGTTAACATGCTAAGACAATTTGTTCCACGACCAGAAGCCTTACAGCCCGTCACAGAGACAATTATTGACGAGAAGGCAAGTCAGACAGCGTGTTCTGTTGTCACTGACGAAGAAGCATCAAGCGACAATGACGTGCCGATGCACTTACCAATCGTGGCACTGAGACAGACAGAAACATGGAAAGATGTGTCCATTAATGACAGCCTGGAACTTAGTGACAAAGCAAGGCTAGTCAAGATATTACAGAAATACTCTGATGTCCTGACGTATATACCACGGAAGACAGTCTCGATGACACATGACATCAAGCTAACAGAGGACCAACCAATTAGAGTGAAACCATACCCTATCCCACATCATTACAGAGCAGCGGTAGACAGTGAGATAACAGAGTTACTGAAGATGGGGATAATTTCCAGATCAGACTCAACATACTCCCTCCCCATGGTAGTCATTAGGAAGAAGGACAATAACTTACGACTGTGTATAGATTTCAGGAGATTAAACAGCATCACTATTGCAGATCCGGAGCCCATGGTCAGTACTGAGGATTTACTGACGCAAATATCTTCTGCAAAGTATTTTTAGCAAATTGGATTTGGTAAAAGGGTACTGGCAAATACCCATGAGTGAAACAGCCAAACCGCTAACAGCGTTTGCCAACCCACAGGGGCTATTTCAGTGGAATTACATGCCGTTTGGGCTAGTTAACTCACCATCAACGTTGGTGAGGATGATGAGTACACTGTTACAGGGACGCAAGGATGTTATCAATTATATAAACGACATGTGCCTGTTCAGTAAAAACATGGAAGATCGCGTGGCAGGATTAGAATCCTTGTTTGAGAGTTTGAGACAACATAACTTGACTGTGAAGCCGTCCAAAGTTCCAAATTGGATATGAGGAAATAAGTTTCCCTGGACATGTTATTGGCAGCGGCATACTGAAACCAGAAGATACAAATGTAAAAATGATTATGGATATCCAAATACCTAAAACGAAGAAGCAAGTTAGGTGCTTACTCGGGTTAGCAAACTTCTATAATAAGTTTATAAAAACTTTTCTGCCATCACGTCCTTGTTGTCCTAGTTGACTAAAAAGGGCAAACCTAACAAAGTTGTATGGACGCAGCAGTGTCATGATGCATTTAGAAGGATTAAGCAGGTATTTTCCAGTTATCCCATTTTAATACTCCCTAATCTGGATCGACAATTTACCCTCCGGGTAGACGCATCATTGACAGGAATCGGAGGATGTTTGATACAAGAAAAGAACCACCTCATGCATCCAGTACTATACGTCAGCAGAAAACCAACGCTTAAGAGGAACATTACTCAACACTAGAACGTGAGACCTTGGCGATTGTATGGTCGGTACACAAACTCTCCAGGTATTTGTTGGGCAGACAATTCACTCTACAAACTGACCACAGGCCACTTACATTCATCCATACGGCAGCGATGAAGAACGCACGGGTTCATCGCTGTAGCATATTGTTGCAGGAATACGCATTTCTGCCAATGCCCATACGGGGCGAAGACAACACCATGGCAGACCTGCTGTCAAGGAATTACCAAGGGCATGAGGCCACATAAACAGTTAACATGTGGTTCTATATCCTATCTGGCGTGTGTTGTTATGGTTTGTTATTAATACAATATATTGGGCGATGGAAGACAAAGGCAATGCAGATTACTTTACGATGCCATATCAGCTGATAACCTGTTCAAACGGGGTACATCCAACAACATGACATGTCCTATTTGTAGTAAAACGCTGACCAAACGGACGCACACACTGGAACACGTATTGTCTGCGTACACGGTGGCCCTTGGGCAGGGCCGATTCTTATGGCGCCAATACAGGATACTTACAGAGCAGGAGTCATAGTGGATGTAGCGAGATGCTACGCCAGCGGGGAGACGTTGTCCAAGGCCAGATGAGAACGATTACTAAAAGCTGGACAAAAGCCGAACGACAGTCCACTGCTCTGAAAGCTTGTCATCCATCATCGAGAGCTTCTGGGACTGAGATCTGATGGTAGACCTAAACGGCCATGGAAAATACCCGGTGGCAATCTGAAGGTTCCAGTTACGACCAGACATTGTGTTGTACTCTCCGTCGGGTCATCAGTTGGTACTAACCGAGCTAATAGACCCGTTGGAATCAAGATGGTAACAGACGCGAAATAGTCTAAAGTCTGAGAAAAGAAGGATATACCGTCAGGTTATCAACCGTAGAGATACGCGTCTTCTTTCCAGTTCCGCGTAGGATGTGCTAGTTAGTTAGATAGTTAGTTAGTTAGTTCGTTAGTTAGTTAGTTAATTAGTTAGTTAGTTAGTTAGTTAGTTAGTTCGTTAGTTAGTTCGTTAGTTCGTTAGTTAGTTAGTTAGTTAGTTAGTTAGTTAGTTAGTTAGTTAGTTAGTTAGTTAGTTAGTTAGTTAGTTGAGGTTCCAACTTCACGGCAACTGGTCGTCTCCATTATGCTCCGCTCCTGTGCCAGTGAATATCACACAAAATGCATCCCACTGTCCAATGTGAAAAGTAGAACAGACAGGAGACTCGGTAATCCAACAGCCCGCACAGGTACACTGGGCATAATGCCGCCACCAGAATGCCAACACAAAAGTCCTCCACGAAAACCACAGTTCATCGTCGATGAAATCGGCAGTTACCAGAAAGACCTCATTGACCCGGGTTTTCTCACATTGCTCTGTCTCTATCCGCAGGGTGACCCGCCGAAAGCGTCGCTTTAAGCACAAACTCCGTTGCTCCAGTATGATGTGCTGAAACAACTAGGTATAAAAGGACAAGCAAAAACTCTACACTTAAAAGGCTGGGCGATTGCCTGCATCGTAATCCACGTCTCTCAAAGATGGAAATATTTTAATAAGACCAGAACAAAGCAACCTCTCAATAAGACCGAAACATAGCAACTTCTGAATGAGAGCGAAACACCCTTCACCGTCTCGTGTCGACCCGGGAGCTACACCACCGCGTAAGAACACGGCACCCAAGCCGGGACGCTAAAGAGGGGTAGAAACACCACAATGTAGTCATCACCCTGACCGGAAATGTAATTTGGAATCAAACATTTGTAGCCAAGCGATGGCAACGACCTCTTGTGGTGTTTTAGGACGTCTAGCAATGAATTCCCCCCCCCCCCCCCAACCCAAATCCGCACCTGTAGCAAAGGCAGGACCCAAATCCTTATAGAAGAGCCCGGAGCAAGAACTGGCTCCCGCTCGAAACGTGCAGGCGTGTGGTTCCATAAACTATGAATGTGGTATAAATAAGGCAACAAGGCAGCAACGACGTCTGACGGGTCATAATTTTCCCCAAAGATGGAGGTTATGACTGAGCCAAACTCATGGGAAAGAAGCTGGCCCTCGTGTGGTCATTTACGATGCAGAGATAAAGCTGGTAGATGCATCGGAAGCCTAATGTTCGCCAATCGAGGGTGGGAAGGCTTCTGTGTAGACACACTTAGCGGTGTCGATATACGATATGAAAGAATCACTGAAAAACGAGAAGTAGGTTGAGATCTTTACCAAAGCACGACTACAAACAACAATGGACGTTGCGGCCAAAGCCTTCGTCAGCACAGAACAAACAAACAAAAATAGATTAACAAATACACGATCGACACTACATGAAAGTACAAATTTCAACTTATCTGTGTCCTAGCTTGAAACGGCTATCCATGGGTGGAATCGATATACGATATGTACGATAAACGAACTTCTCGAAGGTAGAGATATTCATGACAGAAGCAAAACGCCCAGAAGTGATGACCGGGGCAGGTAACAGAGTGTAATAAAAGATAGGGGCCGAATTATTTAACCACAGGGAAACACTTTTGATGACTGGAAGCCTCCAGTCGTGCTTGCACCACGGCGGAGTTTTTACCATCAGTTACTTTAGCTACCGCGATTGGTTGTAAGTTATGACGCCTATCCTAAAGCAGTGTAACAAACCATCGTCTTGTCAAGCCAGCAAGGTGTCGGAGAAAGAGTGATATAGCGTAAGTCAGCAATCATGTACATGTTCATTCCAATATAATCTTCAGCACCTTCGTGTAGCAAGTACTTGCTCTCATCACCACTCGCCGAAACACGGCGTCAATATTATCCTGTGTCATTCTTCGTTTTGGTCGACCACTGTCAATCCTTCAAGGAATCATGCCATCCATCCCTATTCTTTCCAAGCCACTATGGCTTTTAAAGTTTTCTTCGATGTTTAGATATTGTGAAATGCCAGTATTTTTCTTCTTCTTGATCCACGCATTCTTACAATAGTTAGATTACTTTTAAGCTTAAGAAGTCCTATTTCTTCTCTAGTAATTTCGAAATGGTCCAAGGCTCGCATTCATATTTTGTAACATGAAAGATACATATTCTGAACAGTTTTACATTGATATGTCTGATGGTTTTGTGCTCCTAATACTTTGTAACCTCTGCATTGATACGACCAGTAAAGGTCTGCCGTCTCTTGAGCAATCTCCGTTGTTGTAGATAATGCAGGCAAGATGTTCCAAGTTTGTGACATTTTGCATTTCAGCATTATTGGTCGTGATTTTTGTCTGACATGTACTTGTGTCTGTGGACAGTATTTCTTTATGTAAGTTCAGAATAAAATGTTGATATTTATGCTGTCTTTTGACAGACGAGATTCCTCTCTTCTAATATTAGTATACTTTAGCACTACTTGAGAGGAGGGTGTGTAATAAGCCTAAGTTATGGAATTGAATTTACGCCAATAATTAATTGAGCAAAATTGTCACTGTTCTCATTATTTGCTGTTTCTAATTACATTTTGTGCACACATTATGAACAGAATGCAACAGTGTCGCGCTCAACTTTGCAACCCATCAGTTTGATGTTTCATCGGCTGCTCTGACAGCTGTTTGTTGCTTGTGATAAACATACGACGGAAAGCCGATTTCTCTCACGTTGCTCCATTGTTGAATACAGTCGATAATATTACTGTAATCCACGAAACAACCAGGAAGATCTACATTGCACTCTCTACATTTCTCAAAAATGTTTATCATGTTCACGACATAGTCCCTAGCTCCTCTGAGCTGCCTAAGACCTTCTTATAACTTGTATTCAAACTTAATTTCATTCTTCCGAATGACAATTTGCAGGAGAATTTTGCTAGCATTGCTCTCACATTCTGTATAAGCTTTCACAGCATTAAGCAATTTGTGGAAGTTTAAAAAATTAAATCTAGTACCAAACTTAAAAAATCTAATTCTCATGTCAATATCTAACTCTGTGCTGTATGGATCTGAAACGTGAGTAGCGACTAAAACAACGTCTAATCTAAACGTTGGACTGAGGGAATAGCAGAGTCCATGGGAATATCCATACTAACTGGTGCCTGCGCACATTAGAATAAAAAAATTTTTACGTGGAAGCACAATGTGGAGTTTATGAAGATAACATGTCAGCTCATTGAAAGGCTAGGACAAGATACTCGCGCTACATAGAACACACACAGAGAAAACATGCTACTTATGTAGCTAGAAGGTTATTTCTATGTAACTCACAAACAACAGAAATACAGCGAACACATGGAGATGAGAATTAGAGATAGAGATACATAATATGTAAGGAGGTGGATGGACCTGCAGGAAATGATAGCAATGCTTGGCTTCAGTGGGCTAAGGCTCTTTGCTCCATCGGAGAAGAATAAGAAGATGAAGAACGAGGGGAGGAGGTGAATGTGGAGGTAGAGGAGGAGTAGAAGAAGAGGAAGAAAATGAGAAATAGGAATATATGTTGTATTTAGTTGCTGTAACAGTGTCTCTTTTGTTCATAACATATATAGACAAAATATGTAAAGAAACCAGCGAACAAGAGACCGAAAGAATACCGCATGACGAGAACGCAGAAGTAGAACCATCTGCATATCTAACCATTAGAGAAACTGTTTGCGGACGACCAAGCACTAATAGCAAAATCAGAAGCTGAATTACAAGACCACATGAATAGTCTAAACGAAATGTGTAGGGAACATATCATGAAAATTAGCACAAGCAAAACAGAGGTAATGACTATAACTAAAGAAGAAAAAACAACAACAATTCACCTAAATGAACATCCCTTGAAACAAGTAAAGAGTTTCAAGTACCTCATCATCATCAAGTGCCGTGCCGGCTGGCGTAGGCGTTCATGGCTCTCCACAGATCTCGGTCTTTGGTTTTCTGGATCAACTCTGCTGCTGATATTCCTCCATGCCACCGTCTCAATCCATCCAGCATCACTTCTCTTGGTCTACCTCTGCCTCTTTTCCCCTCGATCTTTCCAGTTGTTACGATGTTCTCCAATGCCTCTCTTCTCATCACATGACCGAAGAAAGCTGTTTGTCTCTGTCTTATTGTTGTATATAATGTTCTAGTTTCATTAGCCTGTTTCAGGCAGTCGTCGTTAGTTACTCTGGCAGTCCAAGGAATTCGCAACATTCGTCTCAGGAACCACATCTCTGTTGCTTCTAATTTCTTCTTAATTTGTTCATTTACATTCCAAGATTCACTGCCATACAGCAAAACTGGTTCCACATAGCATTTCAGCACTCTCTTTCTTACATTCAGTGATAGTGACTTATTGCATAAGATACTCTTCATTTTCTGAAATGCGGCTTTTGCCTGCCCTATTCTGCTCCTAATCTCTGTTGTACATCTTCCATCTGATGTTATAAATGCCCCTAGGTATCTAAAATTATCAACTTGGTTAAGGATTTTCCCTTCTATTTCTATGTCACATTATGGTGTCACCATTTTCTTTGATATTACCATTGTTACTGTTTTCTTGATATTCAAGGAGAGTCCTTTCCTTGCACTCTCTGTTACTACAACGTCTACTAATTGTTGTAGGTCTGTTGAATTATCCGCCACCAATACTCTGTCATCTGCATAGCGTATATTATAACCTCCAACTAGTATTCCTGGCATCTCTTTGATCTCTCTCATTATTACTTCGCTATACAGGGAGAAAAGATCTGGTGACAAGACACACCCTTGTCGTACTCCTAGCTTTATCTGTTCGTAACTACCCTCTTTATTTCCCATTTTAATTGCTGCTACTTGGTTCCAGTAAACATTCTTTATTATTCTTAAATCTTTTCCATCAATGTTGATATCTTCCAACATTTTAATCAGTTCATCATGTTTTACTTTATCAAATGCCTTAGTATAATCTATGAAGCACAAATATATGTCTCTCTGTTTCTCTATTGACCTTTCTATTAGTGTTCGTAATGTATAAATTGCATTGTTTGTGCCCTTTCCTTCCAGAAATCCATACTGTTCTTCACTAATTTCCATTTTTATTTTCTTTTTGGTTCTTCTCATTATGATTCTGAGTAGAAGCTTAGTGATATGGTTTATAAGGTTAATTGTACGAAAATCTTCACAATCAATTGCTCCTGGTATTTTTGGTATAGCTATAAATACAGATTTCAGCATATCACTGGGTAAATATCTACTGCTGTAAATATCATTCAACATTTTGGTTAATATATCTACTCCAAATTCTCCCAATACTTCTAATTCTTCTATTGTGATTTCATCTGGCCCAGCTGTTTTTCCTTTCTTCATACGTTTCATAGCGTCAGCGACTTCTTCTTTCAGAATAGGTGGACCTTCTAAGTTACTATCTTCTGTTAATTCTCCCCTTTCTCCTTCATATAATTCTCTTATATACTCATTCCACCTCTTCATTATAGCATCTTCCTCTAATATTATCTTTCCTGTTTTTGATTTCAAACACCCTGTATTTATTCTTATTTTTCTTCCTGTAAGCTCACTGATTTGTCTGTGCATATTTTTTGTATCTTTAATGGAATTTAATTCAATTTTTTTGCATTGCTCGTTTAACCAACTTTCTTTAGCCTTCCCACATTTATCTTTTATTTCTTTATTTATCTTAGCGTATTCTTGTTTGTCATTTTTACTCTGTTTTCTTTTGTCCATCAGTTTTAAGATATCTTCATTCATCCATTTTTTCTTAGCTATTTTGCCTCTCTCCGGTAATACTTCTTTGCTAGTTTGATGAATGGAGTCCCTTAACATTTCCCATTGTTCATCTATACTCTGTATTTTAGTTATTGCATTGTACCTATTTTTCACAGTCACTCTGTATTGTTCTTGCATTTCTTTATCTATTTTCAGAACCTCTTTATTAAGTCTCATGTTCTTAACCATTTTTTTCCCTCTCTTTAATCTTACTTTTATTTGTCCACATAGTGGTACATGATCACTATTACAGTCAGCACCAGGCATTGTCTTTACATTAATTAAAGCATTTCTAAATCTTTTATTAATTAGTATGTAGTCAATTTGGTTGCGTATTTTCTTATCAGGGCTTATCCATGTGTACAGTCGTCTTTTATGGTGCTTAAACCATGTGTTTCCAATTATCATATCATTGATATTTGCCCATTCTATTAGCTTTTCCCCTCTTTCATTTCTTGTACCTAAACCATAATTCCCCACTACATCCTCCTTCAAGTACCTAGGAAGTATAATATCATCAAATGGCAGATCAGAAGACGAGATCGAAAATATATGTAATAAGGCAAACCAACTCATTGGACAAATGGCACCAATACTAAATAACAAACATGTATCAATCACTACTAAGAAAGCACTTTACAATACAATCTTCCTACCAACTCTATGCTACCAATGCCAAACCTGGACAATGACAGAAAAAGAGAAAAGAAAAATCACAACAACAGAAATGAGGTTCCTGAGAAGAATACTCAACGTATCAAGAAGAGATAAGATCAGAAATGGAGAAATCAGGACTAAAGTGGGGTTATAGCAGCACTAGATTTTATTAGAAAGCATCAAGTCAAATGGTTTGGCCATGCAAGAGGGTCACCAGTCAACAGCATACCACAACAAGCAATGATGTACAGACCAGATGGAAATAGAGGAAGAGGCCGACCACATAAACGTTGGACGGAGGGAATAGTAGAGTCCATGGTAATATCGATACATGAAGCCCATAATCGGGCACTCTCCCGCTGTTTGTACTTCACCTCGACACCGCAAGGTACAAGAGGAACATGATGAGATGAGATGAACAGTGTCTTATAATGAAGGACATTTTGTAATAAATAATAAATTCATCAATGAGTCTATATCTGTGAGTGATACAACATGGAGCAACTAATAGTACTCATTTATACATATTGAATTACTATTCTCTAAGACCTAA